>SJYT01055903.1:7500-13318 GCA_006410635.1 Cephalophus harveyi | reverse complement strand
TCATGATCTGAGCCACAGTCAGCTCCTGGTCTTGTTGTTTTTGCTGACTGTATAGAGCTTCTCCATCTTTGGCTGCAAAGAATATAATCAATCTGATTTCAGTATTGACCATCTGGTGATGTTCATGCATAGAGTGATCTCTTGTGCTGTTGGAAGAAGGTGTTTGCTATGACCAGTGTGTTCTCTTGGCAAAACTCTGTTAGTCTTTGTCCTGCTTCATTTTTTTCTCCGAGGCCAAACTTGCCTGCTACTCTAGGTATCTCTTGACTTCTATTTTTGCATTCCAGTCACCTATGATGAAAAGGACATCTTTTTTGTTGTTGTTGTTGTTAGTCTTAGAAGGTCTTGTAGGTCATCACAGAACCGTTCAGCTTCTTCAGCATTGCTGGCTGGGGCATAGATCTGAATTAATGTCATACTGAGTGGTTTTCTTGGAAACAAAGAAAGATCATTCTGTTGAGACTACACCCAAGTACTGCATTTCAGACTTTTTTGTTGACTATGAGGGCTACTCCATTTCTTCTAGGGAATTCTTGCCCACAGTAGTAGATATAATGGTCATCTGAGTTAAATTCACCCATTCCAGTCCATTTTAGTTCCCTGATTCCTAAAATGTTGATGTACACTCTTACCATCTCCTGCTTGACCACTTCCAATTTACCTTGATTCATACACCTCACATTCCAGGTTCTTAGGCAGTATTGTTCTTTATGGCATTGGACTTTACTTCCTTCACCAGTCACAAACAAAACTAGGCATTGTTTTTGCTTTGGCTCTGTCTCTTCATTCTGTCACAAGAGTGTATGTTCCTCAGTTTGGAGTGATGGACATTAAAGCCCTCGGCACGTCACAGCTCTCGGGTCTTGGACAAACCAAGTTATAGCTCTTAGGCAAATCAGTGTTACAGCTCTATTTTATTTAGAAGATAGCAGGAGAATCCATCCTCAAAGCGTGAGGGCATGCCAACCCAAAGACTTGAAGGGAAGAGAGAGGAGGAGTGCGTGGGGGAGGGGGAGAGAGAGAGGGAGAGAGAGAGAAACAGCGCATGCCATGCGTGTGGGAGAGAGAGAGAGAGCCTTTGGCTCCTCCTTTTATGCTTTTTCCTCCACCTGGGCCTGCCCTATGCAAATTGGGCTTAGCCGGGAGTGCTGTTTGTTCTACCTGAAGTCTTCACTCTGGTCCTCGGACCTTCTTTTGTTCTATTTTCGAGGGCTTTTCCCTTCCTTGTCTGTTAGCCACTGCCATTTTGGACTCCTTTTCCCTATTCTACCTACCTAACAATTCTTTCTGGAGTTACTTCTTCATTCTTCTCCAGTAGCATATTGGGCATCTACTGACCTAGGGAGTTCATCTTTCAGTATCATATTTTTTTGCCTTTTCATACTGTTTATGAGGTTCTCAAGGAAAGAATCCTGAAGTGGTTTGCCATTCCCTTCTCCAGTGGACCACATTTTGTTAGAATACCCGGTCATGACCCATCCATCTTGGGTGGCCCTACATGGCATGGCTCATAGTTTCATTGAGTTAGACAATGCTGTGATACATGTGATCAGTTTGGTTAGTTTTCTATGATTGTGGTTTTCATTCTCTCTATCCTCTGATGGACAAGGATAAGAGGCTTGTGGAAGCTTCCTGATGAGAGGGACTGGCTGTGGGGGAATCTAAACTGGGTCTTGCTCCGATGGGCGGGGCCATGCTCGGTAAATCTTTAATCCAATTTCCTGTGGATGGGCGGGGCTGTGTTCCCTTGCTGTAGTTTGGCTTGAGGCCAAACTATGGTAGGGGTAACGGCAATGGCGACTTCCTTCAAAAGGACTTATGGCAGCATGCTGTGGCTCCCAGAACTGTTGCATTCAGTGTCCCTGACCCTGCAACAGGCCACTGTCAACCCATGCCTCCCTGGATACTCCTGGACACTCACAGGCAAGTCTGGCTCAGTCTCTTGTGGGGTCACTGCTCCTTTCTCCTGGGTCCCGGTGAGCACTAGGTTTTGTTTGTGCCCTCCAAGAGCCTATTTCTTCAATCCTCTGGAAGTTCTGTAATCAAATCCCACTGCCCTTCAAAGTCCAATTCCCCAGGGCTTCTCAGTCCCTTTGCTGGATCCCCAGGTTGGGATGTCTGTTGTGGGCCCTAGAACTTTCATAACAGTGTGAGAACGTCTTTGGCGTAATTGCTTTCCAGTTTGTGGCTTGTCTGCTCGGTGGCTCTATGGTGGGGCTAATGGTGGCCTCCTCCAGGAGGACTTAGGCCACATGCTGGGCCCCCCAGCCCTTTGCAGCCAGAGCCCCTGTCCCCACAGCATGGCTCTGTTCTCCTTTGTGCCTCCCAGCAGCCCCTTGTGCATCCTAGGACTGAAACCGCTTACCTCAGATTGGGACTTGAACCCAGCCAAACCCTGCTTGGGACTTGAATCCACATGACTGGGACTTGAACCTAGCCAAAGCCCTGCTTGGGACTTGAACCCATGTGGCTGGGACTCAAACCTAGACAACACCCATGGTACCTGGTTTCAGGATCTAATGAAGCTAGAGTTCTTGATGTCTCTCACAGAGAGAAATCAGTGAGAGACAAAGTGATAGGTAAGAAGTGGATTTATTCAGATACAGAGAGAAGCACACTCCTCAGACAGAATGTGGGCCATCGTAGAGGACAACTGTGGCCCTGATATTTGGGTGGTTAGTTTTTATAGGCTGGGTAATTTCATATGCTAATGAGTGGGAAGATTATTCCAACCATTTTTGGGAAAGGGGCAGAGATATTCGGATCTGGGCCACCGCCCACACCTTGGTCTCTTAACAGTAACTTGGAACTGTCAGGGTACCTCTGGGTGTGTCATTTCTCTTCCCAACTGAGGATCAAGTTCTAGTCTTGTCTGCCATCCCATTTAATTCTAATTGGTTTAAGCTGTGTCCTTGGGCTATGTCATTCTTTCAAAAGTTGTGCCCTGCCCCTTTCCCTCCTGTTACAGGACTGTGTGAGTAACAGAGCTGAGAGCAGAGCTGCTACTCCCTATTCTATCGCCAAGAGAAGGCACAGGCCTTCCTCCTCTTCGGGAGACCCCCCAGCTTCCTCTTCCCCAGCCCACCCCTCCTGCGTTGGGCAAGGCTGCAGGGCTGTGGTACATGTTGACAGAATTGACTTGCAGAGAAATGGGTGAGATCCTACACAATTTGGCTTTTCATCTGTTCAAACCAACAGTCAACTGGATAATTAACTGATTCAAGAAGTGGGAGATTGACAGCAATTTTGAAAAGCACAGCAACTGACAGAAGCCAGGCTCAGATGAATGGAAAGGGAACAAGCTTTGCTGAACACTTCCCAAGCTATTACAGAGAAGATGTTTAAAATAACTCTAGAAAGTTCTCTACTGCCAGGCCAAGACCCAGCCCTCTACATCATCTGAAAGACTGTTGATTCTTGAGGGAGCTTTTATCCATGTCAATGTGCCCCTCCTGAGAAAACAAAAGTATTACAACAGACTTAACCATGGAGCAGCAGGTGGTAGGGGAAATTAGCTAAGATGTTACACAGGAAATTCTGAGCCTTAAAGGTCCACCAAAAAATGACCAGTGAGAGGTAACCTTCATAGTTGTTATCATCACTATGGAGACCCCCTGGAGGGTGTTCAAGCCTGGCCACTGAGGAGGGACCAGCACAGGACAGCCAGCTCCGATCCTTCCCTGCAGAGTGTTTTCCATGCACCCAGATGAGCGGCTGTGACCAGCAATTTCTGGTGGTGCTGCTGCCTTCCTGCCAGGCTTCCCCAGAAGTACGCCAGGAGCCACAGACCTCAGACTCCAGCCCTGACATTGATCCTCCTCAAAGTCTTCCTGGAGAAGCAAGGCATAACAAGGGCTGACCCAGCATGGCCGTGAGGGTGATAGCAAAAGACCACACCCCCCCAAATTCTGTGGTCGGGGCTGTGTGCACAAAGCAGGGTGCAGTAGGGACATATGAGGTTGGGGCTGTGCAGACTGGAGTCTAAGTCTTGGTTCTGTTAACTCTGACTTCTTAGAGAAGTCACTCAGCTCTTCTGAACCTCAGGTTCCTTCTCTAAAATGAGGGATTAAATATTTGCCCTAAAGAGTTACTAGGAGGATTCAATGAGACAACATATTTTAAAGGTTCTGAGAGACCTCAACATGCAGAAATTGTTGACACTTATTGTCCTCGTTGTTATCGTTGCTCAGTCACTTGGTCATGTCCGACTGTTTGCCAGAGGCCTTATTCTCCCCTAATTCATCAGTTCTGTGTCCCACGTCTTGCAACAATTAAGTCAGATTTTAGAATTCTGCTATGACCAGGGGAGAGCTGAGACTCACAGAGACTAGCCCAAATCCAAGGCTGCAGTGATGGGTTCAAGACCACTGGGCTCCATATTATTTACTTCGGGTGGGCCTTCCCAAAAAGGGCAGCCTTTGGTGAACAGCAGCCACTGGGCTGGAGGCCAGGGGTGGAGGTGGCACAGAAGACCAGCAGCCAGCCATATTTTCATGAAGGAGGGCCCCACAGACACGAAATGAACTTCTCAGAGGGACTTGCCCTAGCCCTCAATCTCAAGTAGCCTTGATGGTTAACTCTGCACATCAACTTGAATGGGCTAAGGGATGCCCACATACCTGGTAAAATGTTATTTACAGGTGTGTTTGCGAAGCTGTTTCTGGGAAAGATTAGCATGTCTTTCTAACACAAACAGTACCCCTCACAGAGAACGGGGTCTATAAATATTTGTTGAATGCATGGACTAAGATAAAATCTGCTGAGGGAATTTGCTTGACTTTCGAGATGGTTGGCATCATTGGTAACTTCCGCAAATGGTAAAGAAGAGAAAGATCTATGATTCCTTGAATTCTGCAAGGGATAGCTATCAGTGTAGATATTTACAGGTGGTTAGAGTTTGGATTGACTGAGGGTGTAGAGTTGACTTGCCAAACAGATAGAAGGAAGTGGCCATGAATGAACAGCATATTTATGAAGAGTAGACAGTGTGGCAAAGGGCCTGCCCTAGGGAATAAAGAGAAAACTCTCTGAGATTGTTCCCCACCCCCAACCTCCAGCCTCTCTGAAAGCCAGCCCTCCTTCCCACCAAAGGTGTCAATGTTCTGGCTGACATGTCTCAGAAGATTTATTGACGTAATAGACACCATTCTAAAGACTTGGCCCAGGCTCACACATCAAAACTTCAAGTTTGAAAGGATTAGAAACATACTTTGGACACATATTTCATCTTGACTCTAAACTTAATTAAGATATTGCCAGAGCAATATCATAGACAAGCAAAGAACTAGCACTTTATCCAGCCATCTTCCATCCCTGTAAAAAAATAAAATAAACGTGAATTGCATAGAGTGAGGTATTCGTAATTATTTCACGTCGGGAGAAAAAAAATGAATGAAAAAGTATCAAGAGTTCATGTCATCAGTTTCATAGATCTATGTTTAATCAGAGCACCTTATAATACTGAAACCCCAGCTTCTTTATTCTAAGATGTTTGTAGGTATCATCAAATCAATATCAGTTGAAATACTCTTTAATGGTGTGATCATTTCAAAATTAGACTAATTTTAATTAGCAACAAAAGCATTTTTAGAACAGAAAACCTGTAGCTTTCTCAGCTGATCCGTGCTTCTGCTAACATTTAGAATTTTCCTAAGGGTAAAAAGGCAGGATTTAATTTCCAATGAACATTAATCTTGATTTTTCGTAGCACCCAAGTTACTCTCAGGTAGTAAGTTAAGTTCTTAAGGAAGCTCTTGACCTTTTAAAGGTCTCTGAGGTGCTATTGGGGGCCCACTGAAATCTATTCCACGTTATTCCC
>SJYT01055903.1:0-2500 GCA_006410635.1 Cephalophus harveyi | reverse complement strand
AACACTGTGATTAGACTAATGCATTGATCAAGTCAGACCCTCTCTGTTTCACTGCCAGCATGCCCCATATAAAAGCGTCATTAAAGAAACTCCACCGTCTCTTCTGCTAATGGTTTACGATTTGAGCATGCCCCAGTGATTGACAAGTGATGCCAGAGCTGCCTGTGTTGTCTTAAAAAAGCCACATCAGATCAGCAGAAGCTTAAAGCAAAGCATAAATTATAGATACACGTCTGTTTCTTTGATGAAGTGAGACTCATAGGTGCTCCTCTCTCCCATCACACAAAGAATTGCACTTTCAGGAGGCTTTTTCACGATGTCACATCATATTTGAAAAAACAACAGGAAAAACATAAACCTTTCCCCCAATTTCTCTATCCTTCCTTTCTCTCTCATTGTTAAAACAAAATCTTTTAAACAAACTGCCTGCTTCAAAAGCAGCCAGGAAGTTTTCCACTTTGGAGAAATTAATTAAACATAAAATAAGTGTTTAAATACAAAGTTCAATGCAGCAAGGATTATTGCATCGTGCCTGCATCTATCTGTCAACCTCGCTGTTTCACTGCCTGTTGGAGGCAGGGTTACTGACTTGGAATATTCACAGCAACTTGGCCGTTCAAAAACAAAGACATTCAGAGAGTATTAATATTAACAGAGGTATGCTTTGCTTCATAAATTTTATTGTCAGCTGGCGATACAATTTCCTTACTACAAAGTTCTCAAAGTCTCCCATGGAAATATTTAGGGGACACTGTGGGAAAAAGGAGGAGGCAAAAAATTAAAACATGTGACTCCAGAATAAGAAAGATAAAATCCAGACAGGAAAGGACACCTCTCTCCATCTCGCTGGTCAGGAAGTGCCCGGGTCTACAGCCACTGCCTAGCCATTTCTGGTCCAGCTTCGGATTATGGACACTGCCCTCAAGGAAACTTCAAAGTAATATTTTTTTTCTCTTTCACTGATTCAAATCAAAGACCTTCTAGTCCTTTCAGAAACTCACCTGTGCTTGTGAGAAGAACAGCTTCTTGGACCTGAAAGGCCCACTCCAGAGAGCCAGGGCTTGCTTTGGGGAGTCCCCGAGGGACATTTCCAAGTGAAAACAGCATTGGCAAGGTGATTAGTTTAGAGGGCCTTCTAACTTGAAACAGAAATTTGGTTCCTGCTGGAGCCAAAATGAATTCTGTGAATTAGCTCTGTCCTTTCAGAAACTCACCTGTGCTTGTGAGAAGAACAGCTTCTTGGACCTGAAAGGCCCACTCCAGAGAGCCAGGGCTTGCTTTGGGGAGTCCCCGAGGGACATTTCCAAGTGAAAACAGCATTGGCAAGGTGATTAGTTTAGAGGGCCTTCTAACTTGAAACAGAAATTTGGTTCCTGCTGGAGCCAAAATGAATTCTGTGAATTAGCTCATAGGCTGCCCTTGGAAAATACTCATTGTGCATCACTTTTCTTAGAGATAAGACATTTCCTCATCCCCCAAGGTGGCAGGATCTCTAAGTTGACATAATTCTGCACAAATCATTCTGGTGGTGTAACTTAGAGTGTCCCAATCCCCTTTGGACCCTGGCCTTTGTAACTGGGCCATCACTCACTTAGTTTCACCTTATCTTAAATAAATGTAACCAGAAGGGACTTGTTCAGCTCGCCACCTCTTGAGTGATGTGAATTATTTATACGATCTTCATACGCATTCGTTAAACTGCACACAGCCAAGTGGAGAGAAGCTGTTTGTCTCTTGTTCAGCCAGAAGGGTAAGACCACAAGGTCGGAGTGTGTAGCAAGAGCATCCAGGAGGCTCTCCCTGGCTGGGTCGTGTAGAGGAAGGATCAGCTCTTGTCTTTGTCAGGCTCCTGGTGGGCTGAGCTTCCGAGGGAGTTACTGAAGCTGCCAGCACAGGGAGGAGGAGATGGAGGTGTGGGTCCAGCCCACATCCTGCCTGGCCTGCAGCAATAAGCCCTTCAAAGCAGGCTCCAAAATACAGCCTCCCGGCCAGCAGAAAAGTATATAACTAAGAAAAGGCTTTCTGGGTGGCTCAGACTGTAAAGAATTCACCTACAATGCCGGAAGCCTGGGTTTGATCCCTGGATTGGGAAGATCCCCTGGAAGAGGGCATGGCAACCCACGCCAGTAGTCTCAGCTGGAGTATCCCCGTGGGTAGAGGAGTCTGGCGGGCTACAGTCCATGGGACTGCAAAGAGTTGGACACGACTGAGCGAAAAGGAGATACTAAAGAAGACTGACGCTCCAGAGGAGTTTCCTAGAGATAAAATCAGTCTGGGGTGATCACCAAGACAAAAGCTTGTTTCTGGTGAATTGGGCATTCTGGTTAATGAAGCTTTAGCATGTGGAATTGAGAAAAGAATGAGATTGGGAATTGACAGTGCTGGGTGAGAGCTGTTCAGCCTCTCTGGGCTTCATCCACCCACCTTCCACATTGCCCACCTCCCACAATTGCCATGAACAAGAAATAAATGCAAAAATGTGTTCTAAGCTCTGAGATCC
>SJYT01055894.1:95141-137770 GCA_006410635.1 Cephalophus harveyi | reverse complement strand
ATGGGATGGGTGATTGTAATTAATATAATAAGTTTTTAGAATTTTGGTTTCCAATGGTACATTGTTGATCAATAAAATGTAACTGATTTTTTTTAATATGGACCATTTTTTGAAATTACATATTTATTTATTTTTGGCTACACTGGGTCTTTGTTGCTGCATACAGGTTTTCTATAGAACTGTGATTGATTTTTGTATTGACTTGGTATCCTGTGACCTTGCTAAGCTCATTTATTAGAGGATTTTTTTGTATGTTCTTTGAAACTATCTACATGGATAATTATGTCATCTGTAAATAGGGATAGTTTGGGTTTCTTCTTTCTAATCCGTGTCCGTGTGACCCTCCTGTCCATTTTGATGTGTTGTGATTAAATAAAAGATCTGGCCTCTACCCTACAGACAGAGAACTTGAAATTTTACTTTCTACTCAAATGTGAATTAAGCTCCTACACGAAATGCAGCCAAGCAGCAGTGTGATGAGCCAGGAGGGGTGCCCCTCCCATTCCTGGGGGAAATGAGGGAGGGCTGCATGGAGGAGGTGGTCCAGGAACTGGGTCTTAAAGGTCAAGGTGCCCTGTAACTTGTCTCTGTCTTTTTCCTTTCCACCTCCCGTTGTTTAGTGAGTTTCCAGTACAAGACTCACTCCCACCTCCCACCCCCATCCCACCATATGGCTAAGAGGTGAGCCCAGCAGGGAGGGCCCATTGTGTGTGAGGAGCAGGGTAGCAGAGAGACCGGGAGGCACAACTGGGTGTCTGTTAAGCTGCACCTGGTCCATTTGTGCAGTGCACAGCCTGGGCAGCCGTACCTGGTAGTCACACAAGAAGAGTCTCCCCACTCCTTACTTCCATCCAGAGCCTGGCACCCACACTGGAGAGAGATGGGGGCAGGGCCCCATGTTCCACCCTCCTGGGTCTGTGTCCCCCTCCAGACAGCAGCGACAGTGAGCTGGAGCTGTCCGCAGTGCGCCACCAGCCAGAGGGGCTTGACCAGTTGCAGGCACAGACCAAGTTCACCAAGAAGGAGCTGCAGAGCCTCTACAGGGGCTTCAAGAATGTGAGTGCCCCCCACCGCCCCCCCAGGGTTGGCCCTGATCCCCCGGCTCTCCTTTGCGGGCTCCAGGGTGCTGGCACACCTGGAAATTCCCCATGGCACAGTGCATACCCCAGGGGCTTTCTGGGGCTCATCTTTTGTGGGACAGCTGTCTGCGGGGAGGGCCAGGGCCCGGAATCACAGTTCTGAAGGCACTTCCCTTATAAGTGTCTCAGTACTGGTGCCGTGGAGGACCATGGGGACAGACCAGCCTAGCATGAGGGGTCCTGCCACCCCCTCCCGCCTACCCCTCCCATGATGCCCACTCCATTGGGCTTTCCCCTACCTGGGGCTAGGGGAGCCCAGCAGTGCCTTGTGCAGCAGGCATCGGCCAGAGGGAAGAGAGAGTCTGGGCCCCCTGGAGTCGGGGTGCAGGGCAGGGTGGCTGGGGTCACTGAGAGGCGTCCCTTCCTACTGCAGGAGTGCCCCACAGGCCTGGTGGACGAAGACACGTTCAAACTCATTTACTCACAGTTCTTCCCTCAGGGAGGTGAGTCCAAGGCCCACGGTTCCTCCCGAAGTCCCCACTTCCCTGTGGCTGCCCTGCAGAGTGTGGGCTTCCCTTTTATAGGGGGGGACCCACAGCCCCCCCACATCCTCCCCACCATTCCTTGCCTGGTGCTGCCTCCATCCAGTAGGAAGGGCGGACTCCAGCCCGGGACACGGTGGGAATGCCCAGTGGAGCAGCATGGGGTTGGGACATGGGCGGCCAGGTGGCCTGGACACTCCCAGCCTTGCCCTTCGTCTCCCTAGATGCCACCACCTACGCACACTTCCTCTTCAACGCCTTCGACGCCGATGGGAATGGGGCCATCCGCTTTGAGGTAGGTCTCTGTTGACCGCTCCCGCATCCCTGGCTCCTGCATCTCCCAGACAGGGCCGTCCAGAGGCTCAGATGTGACCCTGGTGTCAGCGGCCCAGTGTGTCACCCAGGAAACACATGGTCTCCGTGTGGCTGGCCCTGGGCCTGTTGAAATCAGGGTAATTCGAGTTTGCTGTCTGGCCATCCGATTCCCAGGCTTTCCTTCCAGCCCTGCCAAGCAAGGTGCACTGAGGTGGTAGTGACCCAATGGAAATTTGCATTTGAAAAGGGAGCAAGGTTTAACTAGAGGTCTGTGTCCAGAATTTACCCCTTTGCCCCCAAACAGGCAGAGCATCCCTGCCTGAACAAACTTGGGGGTCGTCCCAGCCACAGTGTGAGCCAGCCTCGTGCTCCCCCACCGCTGGGAAAGCAGCCGCCTGCCCCCAGGAGGGCCCTGCCTGGGCTCTGAGCAAGCAGCACGTGGGCCCCACCGACACCCGGCCACACAGCATCAGTTGAGAGAGGCCCCAACCGCGGAGCCCAGGCCCCTAAAAATAGCTGCAGGCAAAAAGCTGAAACCTCTTTGGAGAGGAAAACCTTGCTGAGAGCCAGGCTTAATCAATAACCACCCAGCTCGGCTTCCAAGGCCAAGGGCAGCTGACCGGAAAGTGAGAGAGAAAGCCCCTGGACTGGTTCGGGTAATAACCCGAGATTCCGCTCAGCTTCCCTTTATGCTCGCATGCAGGCATGCAGCCCGGCTCACTGACATCGGGCCGGGCGGGGCGGCCCAAGGGCATCGCCAGCTCTGTGCCCACAGGGGCCCCACCCTCCCTGGGCCACACTTGTAGTGTGCCTGTGAGCTTACAGTGCTTTCAGCTTTTCTGTTTTCAGTTCTGCCTGCACATGGTAAAATTACAGTCGGTCCAAAGGAGTCAACAGGAGCATTCACTGTTCTCCCTGGTCCCACCCCAGCCTCCACCGTGACCAGGTTCTTGCGTGTCCTGTGAGAGGCACCTGAGGCTCCTGGGAGTGAAGGGCCAGAAGCCGTTGTGTGACCCACCCAAGCAGGGCTTTGATGAGGGTGTCTCTTGTTCAGGAGTCGGATGACCAGGCCGCTTAGCGAGGCCCTGGCACAGTGGCGGGTGTCAGGAAGGCCTCTGTCAAGCTCCTGTGGTCCCGTGGAAGTGGTCGATGGTGGATCTTTGTTGGAGGTGCCGGTGCTGATCCCCTTCTGCTAGGCACCATCTCAGAAAGTTGTGCATCTCTGGCATGAAATTAATTCTTCAGGTTCCTTCCAAGGAAGTTTATTTACCTTGAGGACCGTCTTCCTTATTCACCTGCAGGATCTTGATATCAGAGCTTAGCTCCTGTGGTCCCGTGGAAGTGGTCGATGGTGGATCTTTGTTGGAGGTGCCGGTGCTGATCCCCTTCTGCTAGGCACCATCTCAGAAAGTTGTGCATCTCTGGCATGAAATTAATTCTTCAGGTTCCTTCCAAGGAAGTTTATTTACCTTGAGGACCGTCTTCCTTATTCACCTGCAGGATCTTGATATCAGAGCTCTGCTCTAGGAAGCCTTTTTGGAGTATACTTCTCAGGGACCTTCCACTGGGCAGGGCCTAATCCTGAGTGCACCCCAGTAGGGACCCCTGTGGTCAGGAAGAATCTGGAGGGAGTGGGGTGGGGGGACACTCAGCCCACCTCGCTTCCTCAGACCAAACTTCTCAACGTGCCCTTAAAACCAAAAGTCAGGGGCCTTCCTTGGTGTTCCAGTGGTTAAGAATCCAGCTTCCGATGCAGGAGACGTGGGTTTGATCCCTGGTCAGGAAACTAAGATCTCACTTGTTGTGGGGCATCTAAGACCGAATGCAGCCAAAAATAAAAATAAATATATGAATATTTTAAAACAAAACAAAGAAACCAGAAAGTCAGATCTGCTTATAATATTTACAACAATTCAAATCCTTTTTGTATATTCTTGAGATAAGACACATGTTAACTAGAGTTTATTGATATGGTAGCTATGACATTCTAAGACCGAATGCAGCCAAAAATAAAAATAAATATATGAATATTTTAAAACAAAACAAAGAAACCAGAAAGTCAGATCTGCTTATAATATTTACAACAATTCAAATCCTTTTTGTATATTCTTGAGATAAGACACATGTTAACTAGAGTTTATTGATATGGTAGCTATGACAAACCTAGACAGCATCTTAAAAAGCAGAGACATCACTTTGTGGACAAAGGTCTGTATAGTCAAGCTATGGTTTTTCCAGTAGTCATGTGCGGATGTGAGAGTTGGACCATAAAGAAGACAGCACTGAAGAATTGATGCTTTGGAACTGTGGTGCTGGAGAAGACTCTTGAGAGTCCCTTGGACTGCAAGGAGGTCCAACCAGTCCATCCTAAAGGAAATCAACCCCGAATGTTCATTGGAAGGACTGATGCTGAAGCTAAAGCTCCAATCCTTTGGCCACCTGATGCAAAGAGCTGACTGATTGGAAAAGACCCTGATGCTGAGAAAAATTGAGGGCAAGAGGAGAAGGGGGCGACAGAGGATGAGATGGTTGGATGGCACCACCGACTCAATGGACATGAGTTTGAGCAATATCCAGGAGGTAGTGAAGGACGGGAAAGCCTGGCATGCTGCAGTTCGTGGAGTTGAAAAGAGTCAAATATGACTTAGAGGCTGAACAACGACAGCAAAGTTGACGTGAACAACCTTCTTTTGCACTGGGAAAATGAACTGATGTTAAATTGGTAAGACTTTCTGGGAAGCATTTCACTTGTTCTTATCAATAACTTTAGATGTTTTATTCTCAATACTTACATTTCAGTTTATAGCAATTTAGTCTAAAGAATAATTAAGGACATATTCAAAAATTTGGAGGCAAAGACTTACTTACAATAATAAAAGTTGAAACAGAAATGATTACATCACAATGGTTGTTACAGATCTTGTAAAAATCCTGTTTTAGAATGATTTATTTAACAGAAAAGGTTCATCATAGGATATGAATGCTTTTAAAAAGCAGAAGGTAAAATAGTATACACAGTGTTATTCTAAATTTTGTAAAGCATGAAACTAATTAATGGCAGAGAGAGAGTACAGAGTCTAAACCACACCGACGAGGCTTGAGTATTGGCTTCACATTTAGTTAGTATTTATATGACATGACATTGTACGAATTATTTAATTTCCCTAAGCTTCTGTTTCTCGTCTGTGAAATTGACGTAATAGTAGTAACACTTCTCTATAGTTATTAGGAGGATTAAATGAAAGGTTGAATTATTACTATTGTAAAAATAATGGAAGGAAACCAAGAAAACATTAATTGTAATTTTCTCTGGGTGATGGAATTATTACCTTTTCTCCTTTAAAATTCTCATATTTTCTAAATTGCCTGTGTTAAAGTTGTATTTTTACTTTTATCATTCAAAGCAGTTATTGATAATAAAAATAAAATGAGTTAGTTATTTAATAAAGGATTAAAAAATAATGTGGATAAACACATTCAAATGTGTGGCTTATAATTTCTTAAATATCCTTAAAGAAAAGTATATTTATCAAATCTTGTTTGTCAGAAATATGAAAATCAACTCATTAAACAGGTAACATTCTCAGTTCTAAGAGTTTAGCTCTCTCACAGTACTCCTTAGAACAAAGGTGAAAATCAAGAAAACCCTAAAAATTACACAAGCCTTGGTTCAGTAAAATTGTACAGAATCTGTGTACTAAACCTCATATATTTTTCTTATTTAGAAGCCCCTCAAATCATCTCTTAGAGATTTAATTTGCTTCTTTTTATTTATTTTTTAAACATTAATGGGTTTTATTTTATTTATTTATTTATTTATTTTTTGCCAAACCATGTGCTTTGCAGAATCTTGGTTCTTCAACTGGGGATTGAGCTGAAGCCCCCACAGCAGTGAAAGCCCTGAATCCTGATTACTGGAGCATCAGGGAACTCCCTGTTGTTTAGTTTTTAAAACACTCACCATATAATTGTGCAATCAGGAGCAACTATACGCCAAGAAAAAATAAAATATAAAAAATTGCCTCTCCAGATTTTGGTTTCTTGAGTTGTGCTAAATTAAGTGATGGAAGTTTATTGAGTAGCTAGGTCATTCTCAAATAAAATAATTCAGTGAAACATTAAAAAAAAAATTGTGCAAGTGGTGAAACTAGAGGTATCCTTGATTTGCTCTTTTTTCCTGGCCTCTCACATCCTATAATCATCTCCTCAGTTCTGCCCCTAAATGATATGTGACGTCAGAAAAAGGTTCCCGCCATCTTAGTCTCTTACTTGGATATGAAAGTCCCTGAAGCTAGTTTCTCTCCAGTCTTAATCCCTTCCCCTGGCCACCCCTTCCCCTTAGCCCTGCCCCCCACCACCACATCAAGGACTTTCTATTGCCCTCTGGCCCAAACTGCTGGGACTACCTCACAGTCCTTCTTGCTGTGACCCCTGCCCACTTCGCCAGTCTCATATCTCTCTTCACTTCTCACACGTGCTCAGCTGAAATCCTAACATACTTTCAATTTCCCACACTTTCATACTTTCTTGCCTGTAGGCTTTTCCTATCCAGACCCTCTGACTTGAACACACTTCTCTTCTGCCTTCTCATTTGCCAGCTTTCAAATCATTCATCCTTCAGGGTGGCTGAAAGGTTTTGGTGACCATCCAAGGCAGGAGACACTTCTTTCTTCTGCTTCACACCCACTATTTCTCTGATCACAGCCCTCACTGCACATTAATCATCTCTGAGGGTTCTGTTCTTACCTTAGTTACATCTGTAAACTACCTGAGTTATCTAATTTCCAAGCCCATGACATGAGGAACATCAACCTATCAGAGAGTGAAGACTATCATAGATGTATGGACTGAAGTAGAAATTAACCAAGGTGGCTCAGATAGTAAAGACTCTGCCTGCAGTTTGGAGACCTGGGTTCAATCCTTGGAAGGAAAGGCTAACCGCTCCAGTATTCTTGCCTGGGGAATTTCACGGACATAGGAGCCTGGTGAACCCATGGGAGCCCATGAGATCACAGGGTCAGACATGACTGAGTGATTAACACACACATAACCTCCCAGCAGGAGGAGAGACTTGAAATAAGGAATTTAGGACTCCTTTGGTATTTTTTAGGTAGAAGCAGAGATTCCTTGAGGGTTTCACTCTTAGTAGAGCTCAAGACAGTTATATCCAAAACTGGTAACTCAGACCATCAAGTAAGTCACGTTCATTCAAGGAAGGTTGAAACCATATTTGAAAGAATTCCATCAAAATAGCATCTGATCATTTATTTTATTTGGAAATTCCCTGATAGTCCAAGGAGTAGGACTTTGTACTTTCACTACCAAGGATGAAGGTTCAGTCCTTGATTGGAGAACTAAGATCCTGCAAACTGCTCAAAGTACAGCCAAAAAAATTAAAGTAAAATAAATTTATTACATTTGAAAATTGCTCAATCTCAAAGTGGTAATTTCAGGTCTAGATCTGTCTAACTTTGAATTTTGTTCTTTGTTGAAGGGTAATTGATAGTAAATGTAGCTTTGTATACATGTAATTAATAAAATATTTTAAAATTTTGCGAAATACAGAATTACATCATTTATAAAATGTCTCAAATTGAATTTATTGAACTGATAAATTATTTAATTATTTTATTGTCTTTTTGCTGAAGCTTTTGTGAAGTCCTTGTATGTAATAAAGCCATCAATGTTCTGTTCATAGATGCAGATCTACTGCTTTGATACAGACCGATTTTCAAGTTTTGAAGAAGCAATTAAAGGAAAAGGGAAGTTAAGAGCTTTATCCATTTTATTTGAGGTAATCATATGTGTATATATATATATTCACATAGGGATCTAGCACTAACTTTTCAATCATGAGGAATATTAAAGCACATTTTTCTTAACAAATAGAATAGCTCACAAGTGGAATGATAACTGGTCATCATTTCAAAGAGAACAGCCTCTTGTCTGGTATGTTTAAAAGGGGACTCTTACAGACTTAGAGAATGAACTTATGGTTGCCAGTGGAGGGGTTGGGAGGAAGGGATAGTTAGGGATTTTGGAATGAACATGTACATTCTGCTGTGTCCCTTCACTGTTCACCTGAAACTGTCACAACATTGTTAATAGGCTATACACCAATACAAAATAAAAAGGTTTTTGTAGAGGGGCTCTTGTATTCCTTAGTTAGGAATGTCACTTTTAATCTCTATACTTGTACACTGTGAGATTTGCCCATTTGCAAAGCATCAGTGTGATACAGCAGCAACTGTGAATAGTAACATTTTAAAATATTCTTTTCTTAATTGAAAATTGAAGTTATCAGATGTTTGTTTTATTTATTCTTACTTTGCTGGTGGAAAAAAAGTGTGCCTTTAGTGGACATTATTTTGGAATACTTAAAGGGAATTCACTAATCTGTACATGAATACCTAGTCAAATACTTTATACCATTTTTAGAATGTCATTCTTTCACAGGTTGGAATAGAAGAAAATTTGGACTACAAAGCAATTATAGATGGAGTGGAGAGGGTTAGTCGTTTTGGTAAGCTATCTGGAGAAATCTCTTTCTTCCAGATTTACTTTGGATTTGTATGAATTTGCAATGTTATTAAAATTGCTTGTACCAAGGAATAAGGGAAGATATTTGTAAAGAGGAGAAATCTCTCACGTCTGACCCTTGACAATTTATACATTTCTCACTGAAGATCAATTTAATCAGAAATTTTTGTCACAGAAAATCATAAAATGTTAATGTAAGTAGGAAGTTGAAGTTTTCTAATTATATTATTGAAAATAATTTAATCACATTATGCATTTAAATGTATTTTTTTACTCTATCTCTGCATGGTTCATCTGTAAAAGACTCTAATGTGTGATCTGAAACCAGTTAATTTTAATAAAAATTATATTCTAAAGTGAAAAGGGAATTGTTATTCAAGTTCAGATTATTCCATGATGGTTTCCTTGGCAAGTCCTTTGCTTTACCAATATAAGATTTTTTGCAAGGTGAATGCTTACATAGAACAAGACACACTGTGCTTTTATATTGTTCTATTTCCTA
The DNA here is from genome assembly GCA_006410635.1 of Cephalophus harveyi. Lineage (NCBI taxonomy): Eukaryota > Metazoa > Chordata > Mammalia > Artiodactyla > Bovidae > Cephalophus > Cephalophus harveyi. Next base: position 128,792 of record SJYT01055894.1, on the reverse strand, counting down.
TCTCATAGATCTTGTCATTTGTCACAGCACATACTTTTGACAACGTTGGCAGGAAACAGAAAACACATTATTTTATTTTTACTAAGCACCCACAAACAGGGTATTAATGTTGTCCTGAGTTATCAATAAACAAAGGATTATTCCTCTCGGGAAAGCTGCAAAATTTGAAATCAGAAAACACAACTCACAACTGATCATTTTCTTGAAAGCAGAAGTCTGGCCTAGGATTAATTCATCTTTGTCAACTTTATGTGAGAACCTAATTGACCAGTCTTTTCAGAAGTTGGGAATATGTGAGCTCCTACAGTACAGCTTTCATTTTTTTTTTTTGAAAGGTATAGTCAAACACAGCATCAAGCTGTTAGTTATCTCCTTGCATCTACCCAGATTGTAAAATTTAACACTGAATACCATAAGCCACGGGGGCTTCCCTGGTGGCTCGGAGGGTAAAGTGTCTGCCTGCAATGCAGGAGACCCGGGTTCGATTCCTGGGTCGGGAAGATCCCCTGGAGAAGGAAATAGCAACCCACTCCAGTACCCTTGCCTGGAGAATCCCATGGATGGAGAAGCCTGGTAGGCTACAGTCCATGGGGTCGCAAAGAGTCGGACACGACTGAGTGACTTCACTTTCACTTTCACCATAAGCCACACTTAATTTTTCCCTCATTTAGTCAGAAAGTGGAGTCTGTGCAGACTGCAAGAAGGCAACTAATTTGAAATCCTACACTTAAAATGATGTACAATGTGAACATGAATGTTCCCAGGCCTTGCACCAGGCTGTGGGTCCACAGAAGTGATGCTAATACTAGTTGTTAGTCCTGATTTGTGTAACTGTGACACTTGGACCACTTCATTGAGGCCTCTTCAGTGTTTCTGGGGGACTATAGGAGGGTATAGTACGAGCTTAGGAAATCAGTTTGCTCATGTCCTTGGACTAAACTTTCCTTTCTAATATCTACTGTCTGTAGGCCATTAAGGGGGATACTTCATCAGAACCCGTCGCATAGTACCCTCCCTGGGAATTTGGGTTTCCTAATAGCATCCTGCCTCTGTCCTGGCTCTTAATTCAGAAGCAGAACAAATGGTCCCCGGGGCTGGCTGGGAACACATACTTGTCTGCCCGCTGTTCCCCTCTCTGTCTTCTGTCTCTCTACCAGTGCACCAACTTCTTCCCTCCTTTTTTTTTTTTTTTACCAAAAAATAAAATCCTCCACACCTATCAACTCATCTACTTAATATCTCCATATACTTAGCAAGGACACCTAAGCCCATACAATTGGTAAGTGGTAAAGCCAGGATTTAGAACCTGTCTGTCCAAAAGGATTGTTTCAGTATATTGTAGAGATTTATATTAGTTTTATATTTCCAAGCACATATAAAACACCTGTCAATTTGATTGAAATAGTTGTGAAATGTGATCCATCCAAACTAAGTAAATTAAGTCCTTCCAGAGTTAAATGTTTCCATTTTGAGAGTTCTTGGATTAAATTTAGTCCTTCTTCAGAGTCTAGAAAGTCCCCCAGTGCCCAATAACCAGAAGGCTTCCCAATATTGGCTGCCAGCCGTCGCTGCTGGGAATTTGAAGGCAATGCTGGTCTTTAGAAAGTGACTCAGAAACTGCAGCTAAACTCCCAAATCCTGCTACATAGTCTTCATGTAACGTGAGTTCCACAAAAACCAACATTTTCCAAACATCCTTCTGATGATAAAATCTGTCTTATCACAGTGTAAGCTGGTGGCTCAGTTCCTGTATTTTTCTCTAAGAGACAAGCCCATCTTTTCCCTTCCCTCTTTCTTGTGTTCTTTTCTTTCCCTTTCTTCTGTCACACCTACTTTATATTAGGCATTGCTCTCACATGGAGTGGTGAGAAATAGGGTATATAGCAATACAAAGATAACAATAGAAAGATAATGCATTAATCTTCCCCAACAGATCCCACGCGCACACAATAATTGTTAATTGAAATCTTTCAAGTTGCAAGGAAGAGACACACCCAGGTAATGTAGTCAGTGATTCTCAAATGGGAATTCTCATCAGACGACTTGTGTACAAAAGTCATCTGATTAGTCAAGTGATTAGAAAAGCATTCCTAATCACAAAGGCAGCCCAGGAATTTGTATATTGACAAATCCTCACTACCACCATCCTGAGTCTAATTATCCTAGGTGATGAATTGGTTTTAAGTATTAATAGCTCTTTCCTTGCCCTGGACCTAGAAATGGTCTTTGTCTTTGTCTCCCTCTCACTCTCCTCATCTTTCCCCCTCCTGCCGTCAGCCTCCCACGGAAGGAAGATCTGATTGGTTTGTTTATCACTGATTAAGAAAGAAGAGGATGACAGAGTGAATGACTGATCACAGATAGAGCAACACTGGCTCATGTGTGATTCTTGTTTAGCAATAGTGAGGTTATTCAGATGAAGTGCATGTTTTTGCAAGCCATGAGAAACCGCCTTAGTCCAGTTTTCTTGTAAGGTGATGGTGCAATTAAAAAATACTACTGTGATTTCAAAGTCTTGTCATATTGGAAAGAAACTTAGGACATGCAGGTACATAATAAAAAGGTAGAAAGTACTCAACATATTCATAACAGAGACTAGATGAGTGGTGTGAGGTTCAGAGGTAGGAAGAATGGATTCTATAGAAATGAGGGAGGGAGGAATCACCTTTTTTTCTGATTCTTTTCACTTCTTCCTAACTATTCCCCCCTTTTATTTCTTTCCTGATTTCACAAAAATTATCTATTTCACATCCCTATTCAAATCTGATTTTCCTTTTCTGGCCTCTGGGTCTCCTGTTGTCAGTTTCATTTCCCACCTAAATTAGCAGGGAGTTAATTTCTGGCTGCTTACTTAATTAGTATTCTCCACCTCCTCAGTTCCACAGAACATTTGTCAAAGTTTTTCCTTCATCAAAGGAAGAATTGTAGTCCATTGATGATTAAAAAGGAGGCTATTTAATCACAAATGTTCTAGATATCAGAAACATAAATTTGAAAATGTTTAAATATTCACATGTTTGAAATAGTTTCCTTAGTTTCTGAGAACTTGAATCTGAGTTTGAATTCTAAATAATCTTGTCTTGACATTGCAGGAGAGGAAGACATACTTTTAGAAGTTACTAATTAATCCTTTAAACCTAATGTAACCTGAATTTTCTAGTGGATTAAAACTAGATTTAGGTTGTACATACACAGTACTATCAATTCAATCAACAGGTTTTTACTTCTAAGATTAGTCTTAACTTCAGACTGGAAGAAGTTATCTATAATTTTATTAGCACTGTCCCTCTTCCTGAAAAAAATTTCTGTATTACAGGAAAATTAATATTCAGTAATTTAATGTGTGTGTGTGTTAGTGTGCTCAGTCGTGTCCAGCTCTTTGCAACCTCATGAACTGTAGCCCACCAGACTTCTCTGTCCCTGGAATTTTCCAGGCAAGAATACTAGAGCGGGTTGTCATTTACCTACTCCAGAGGATCTTCCCGACCCAGGGATCAAACCCAGGTCTCTTGCATCTCCTGCATTAGCAGGCAGATTCTCTACCACTGAGTCACTTGGAAAGCCCAGTGGAAATAATTTTTTTTTTCCATGAGGATGTGTCCAGTCTTCATATCATATAGAACTGTAATATACTGTTAAGGTCATCTGATCCAATTATTTCATTTTAAAAAGAGGAATGTGGGATTCACTAAGACTAAAATCATGCAAAGCCTTCACTCTACTTAAGGTTTTCAACCCTGGCTGCATGTTTGAATCACCTGGGGATTCTTTTTAAAATATGTAGGCACACCAAGCCTAAAAAAAGTAGATACCTAAGTCTCACTGCTGCAGATGGGGTCTGGGACACTGGCTTTTTTTTTTTTTAATGCTCCCCAGATAATTCATATGGTACTACTCTGCACTGTGGCACCTCACTTAGACTAAATGAAATTAGCTTTGGGGACTATTTCTTAATGACCTAAATGTACGAGACAGAAAAGAAGACATGTGCTTGGCTGGGTAAGAGTTAAGAGGATGGGAAAATAAGTTAGATACTGGTAAGCATGCCTGCATGTATGCCCAGTCACTTCAGCCATGTCTGACTCTTTGCAACCCTATGGACTGTAGCCAGCCAGGTGCCTCTGTCCCTGGGACTCTTTAGGCAAGAATACTGGAATGGGTTGCCATGCCCTCTTCCAGGGGATCTTCCCCACCCAGGGATCAAACCCACATCTCCTGCGTCTCTTGCATTGCAGGCAGATTCTTTACCCACTGAGTCACCTGGGAAGCTCCTGGGAAGCATATTGCTGCCCATATGAGTGAGAACTGGTACACAGAGGGCTAAATGGCCAAGACAGTACCTTTGGTAAGAGCCATTTGAAAGATGCAAGATCAAAAATGGGACTTTTCAAGGAGACAGCTATAATTGGGTTGTTTCAAGGTTCCCAGACCTAGGAAAGCTCTACCAATTTTTTGTAGGAATTCGCTATTCTTAATTCAACTTTTAAATTTAAAAAACCAATATTTTTATTACATGTATAAAATTTGAAATACATTTCCTATTCTTTGTCTTGCCTTTTTACTCTCTAAATGGTGACTGTTGACAAATAGACTTTGAGTATCAGGTAGATCATTTTTCCCTCTGTGAATAACACTTTTTGCAAGCTATTTCCTAAATCTCAACCTATCCTACAATTATGAAGATAATTTTCTATGTTTTATTCTAAAACCTTTATTGTTCGGTCCACATTTAGATCCAGACTCTACTTAGAATTGATTTGTGATTATGGTGTGAAGGAGGGAATAAAGATTCATGGTTTGCATAAGTATATCTGATTGATACAGCATGGTTTATTGAAAAGGCCATGTATTTCAACTACGTAATAATTTTTCCTGTTATGAGTCAAATAATCACATATGTGTGGGTCTGGACTCTTTATTCTCTTCCATTGTTCTCTTAGTTCATCTTTGCCTTTTTATTCCTTTTTCTTACTTTATTGTAAGTAAAAAAAATGTCCCGGTCCTCCAGTTCAGTGTAAGAAATGGAACTAGAAGATGTCCTTGTCTCATTCTTTATCACTAGGGGAAAACCTTTCAGTAAGTCATCCTAAAATATGATGTTCATTATAGATAATTTTCATCAGAATATGGCTTTGTTTTCCAGAAGTTGGTATTCAATCTTGCTAAATGATTTCCCGATGTCTATTCATATGGCCATATGATTTCTGAATCTTTCATATGTAAAAATAATCTTTCCAGCATCTTGCCCATGTAAAGATAGAGCAACTAACACTATGTTGCGATATGTGCAAGAAAATTAAGAATATGTCAGTTTTATCTCCATTTTAGATATGTATCTAAAATGTTCTTAAAATTTAAGTTCTGATTAAATACATACCAAAATATATGTCTCGGTGTCATAGTGGCTTTGAACAGCTAAGTTCCAGTGTTAGGATTTCAGCTGAGATGTATATGATTCCTTTGTAGGGAAGCAGGCTGCGTTGGATCCATTCATATTGCTGAACCTTCTGCCAAACTCAACTGACAAGTATTACACTTACAATGGCTCCCTGACATCTCCTCCCTGCACAGACACCGTTGACTGGATTATTTTTAAAGATACAGTTAGCATTTCTGAAAGCCAGGTAATCTTGGAAGTTCAAACAGATGGAGTAATTTGAAGCAATTTAAAAAGAAATATTTTCTACAGAATATCTGTTTTAAAGCATTTGCTGATATGCCTTTGAAGCAAGTATGTTAAATTATAAGTTAAATTATCTTCTTTGCAGTTGGCTGTTTTCTGTGAAGTTCTTACAATGCAACAGTCTGGTTATGTCATGTTGATGGACTATTTACAAAATAATTTTCGAGAACAACAATACAAGTTCTCCAGGCAGGTGTTTTCCTCATATACTGGAAAGGAAGAGATTCATGAAGCAGGTGTGTATTGAAATATAATTTTTCTGTAACTCCTATTTAAATTCAGTGTTATCGGAGGTAATTGTGATATCATGGACAATAAACGAGACTTTGATTTTTGGAAATATTTTGATCATAGAGTTGTAGCCTTTAGGTAAGCTATTTAACGTCTCTGAATCTCAGTTGCCATATTTATAAAATGACAATTAAAAATATCTGTCCTTGGGACTTCCCTGGTGGTCCAGTGGTTAAGCTTCTTTCCTGCAACATGCCAGGGAGCAGCTACACCCAGGCACAACTAAAGAGTCCGTGCCACAAGGAAAGACTCCACATGATGCGACAAAGATCCAGTGTACCATAGTAAGAACCAACACAGCCCAATAAATAATACAGTTGTGAATTATGTGCACACAGTATAAAGAAAATCTGTTCCTCCTTCCATTCATAACACCATTTTGCAAGTAAGAAACACTGAGATTCAGGAAAGAAAGTTTTTTCCTCAAACATATAGTAGTAGGTGGCAAAGCCACCTACACACCTCCAAATTCACTTTATGGCATTTGCTTGTGTTAACAGCTATAAGAGGGGAAAGAATAAGGGTGAGGTGTTCAGCGCCTGGGAAGATTGCTTCTTGTTGAGATGCCTTGGGAATCTCCGTGGGAGAAGCACATTTGACCTGAGTCTTGACGTGTGTTGGGGTTTTAAAGAAGTACTCATCTGTGTGTTGGCAGCTCCCAGAGAGGCTAGTGCCTAGTGAGGACAGAAACCCAAGGCACTGAATTATTAATGAATAAAAAGTGAGTCCTTTCCCCAGTTTCCAATGAAAGAAAAGAAGTTTGTCCTTGTCAAGCCCAGGCGATGGAGGGAAGGCAGAGAGAAAGCCTGTGGAGTGCCCTCTGGGTCTTTTGAAGCTGACACAGCAGTCAGAAGCCTTTCAAAGTGTCCAGAGGACACAATCATTGCATCTACTGACTTGTTCTTTTCAGTTCACTGTGAGGGTGCGCCGGTTCATGAAAGAAAGAGTTGAAGTGGCCTCTGCTTTGGGGACTGAAAGCCTTTCCAAGAACATGGTCTTCTTTGATCCCAGCCCCGTAATGAATTTTTGGCTGTGTATAATATTAATTCAATAATCATCTGCTTTTGAAGATTAGGCATTAAAGCAGCATATTTCTGTTGTTTCAAAGTAATATTTGTGAGAACTGTTTATCCTTTAACAACAACATAAACCAAGTACAACAGTGATGAATTGCTGTGTTTACTGTGACATTGTTTCAAATTAATTCCTCCAAAGTGAGGAATCAATAATCATCTGCTTTTGAAGATTAGGCATTAAAGCAGCATATTTCTGTTGTTTCAAAGTAATATTTGTGAGAACTGTTTATCCTTTAACAACAACATAAACCAAGTACAACAGTGATGAATTGCTGTGTTTACTGTGACATTGTTTCAAATTAATTGCTCCAAAGTGAGGAAATTTAATTATATTTCTACCAACAGTACTAAATACTAAAACCTCCTGTGTGGTAAATAATCCCCAATTGATTAAAAAAAATAAATCTAACCATCTCCTTTTCTGAAATACAAATGACCAAATAACAAAATATATACAATGTTTTGGCCACGTGTTAGTCATACTGTGTTAGTTGAACTAGTTATTAGTTATATTGTATTAAAACTCTTCAGTGGCTCCCATGGGCTTCCCAGGTGGCTCATTGGTAAAGAATCTGCCTGCCCCAGTGCAGGAGAATCAAGAGACATAGTTAGATCCCTGGGTCAGGAAGATCCCCTGAAGGAGGAAATGCAACCCACTCCAGTATTCTTGCTTTAAAAATTTCATGGACAGGGTAGCCTGGAGAGCTGCAGTCCATGGGGTCACAAAGAGTCAGACACGACTGAGTGACTGAGCGAGCACAGCACACGAAAGCGGCTCCCACTGCGTTTAGAATAAAATCCAAATTGTTTGTCATTGCGTGGTAGGTCCTGTCTAGTACTTACAGGCCTCAGTGCTTACTCTTCCCTGGCCAACTTCCTTCCTTTATCCTGAACTCAGTGAGGTCCCTGAGGAGGGCAGACCACACTCTCCCAGGTGGCACCTAGACACGCTTTTTCCTTCCCATGGCGTGTTCTTCCTTGCAGTCTTTCTTTGTTGTCTCCTCCTCGTCCTCAAGACTCAAGTACATAAACAGTTGCCTCCCCCACAAGCCATGTCTCACCCTCCACCCAGCCCTACCAAGCCTGGCACTGGCCCAAGAAAGGACTGTGCGTTTATGGAAGTGCTGTGCACCTCCAGATAAATGATGCTCTTCTGGAGGTGCACAGTGTGCCAGGAGCTCCTACACTCTGTGCATCCAGACTTCTTAGCAGGTGCCGTGGTATGATATTGTCTGTTTACTTATCTGTCCCCACCACCACCCTCTGAAAGAAGTAACTAAGTCTTTTATCACTTTGCCTCCATTGCTGGGCAAAAGTAAAGCTCTCGTTCATCAGCTATTCACAAAATGAAAGAATTGATTTGTGTATAATAAAAGTATGGCAGGATATAGCTTGATGGGTGCTTCTTGCATCATTTAATGTGTAAACCCATATGAATGGATTTAATGTAGAATATTGGTTTTTCTTTTTTTTTGAATTTTTAAAAAAATGTTGGCCATGCCACATGGCATGTGGGATCTCATTTCCCTGACCAGGGGTCAAACCTGCATCCCCTTCCTTGGAAAACTCAGTGTCTTAACCACTGGACCACCAGGGAAGTCCCCATCTTCACAGTTAAGTGATTATGTCTAAAAGTAATCATAACAAAAGCATTAATGGCTAACATATAGCACATGAACCAGTGTGTTCAACCAGGCATTAGGCTTGTTTTTCTCATTTTATAGTTTGGGAAGCTGATGTTAACTGGTTCACCCAAGTTCACAGAACTGTAAAAAGTTGGAGTGAGTATTTGTACCCTGGTCTTCCCAATTCTGAAGATTTCCAAAGCTCTCTCCACTATGCTCTATATTTATAAGAGAACTGCCGGGGTCCAGCCCCGGTGGATCCAGGGTAATTCGAAGGGGAGACGAGTAGGCGTCCTAGGAAAAAAGCTATTTAATTACAGATATATAGAGAGATTAGAAACGGATAGTGTAGTAGGAAAATTAGTGGAGAAAAAGAGGCTGAATAACTTGGTTTACGTGGAATACCAATCACCACTTACGTAGGCCACAGACGTCTTTCCGTTCTCCCGAAGGAGAGGAGGCACTGAGGCCTCGCCGGTCTGATCTTAGAAGCCCAGGCAGAATTAGCAGGCTTGGTGAGTACCCACATTTCAGATGGGAATTCAACCAGGAAAACGGGGAGCAAGAAAGAAATGACATGGGGGAATCAGTCTTTCCGGAAACTGATCTGATTTCTTTATTTTTCAGGTTTGCTTATATACTTTTTGTTATACATTGGGATGAATACAGAGTCACGTGGGGGTCAGCAGACCTGACTCTTGTCTCAGTCAAGTGCTTCATATAAAATTATACAAACGTCTTATGGGTTTTACATCATCTTATGGCCATGAGGCCTGCTGACATTTTATGGCCCTTTCTGATAACGGCCAGTTAACCAGAAAACTTATTTTTTCCAGGGGTGATTTTTTCTTAAACCAGGCGCCACCCTCCAAATAAAGTTGCATGAGGGTGTAGTGAGTTACAACTAAGAAAGGAATTTACTTAGCCTAAGGTTTAACATGATTACTCTTAAAGGTTAATACTTATTTCTCCTATATGCTAGTTATATTCATTATAAGGGCAAGGAATATGGAAATTTAGCAGCAAATATTGGCTCAACAAATGAAAACCCTTCACCAATATTCCCCTTAGGATCTATTTAGTCTTAAGATAGTGATAAAGTTACATTTTTGCGTACCAAGGACACAGTGATTTATAACAAAGTACAGTGATCTATAACAAAAGAGAAAATTCATTAACTCAAAAAGTCTAGTATTGCTAACATCAAAAAACTGCTATATTTCCTTTTCTATATTCCAAATACATTGATTAATACATTCCCAGGTGCCTAGGGGTATGGAGGCCTGGCAGCAATTATTGACTCAACAATGAGAAAAGCCCTATGCTAATACTCCAGACTCTCTGTGCTGTTTTTGGTTGAGAGGTTGTCACACAAGCTAGTCTGTCAGCAGAGAGGTTTGACCTGAGACACCCTTGTCACACCAAGGGCAGGGAATTAGCAGTAATTATTGGCACAACAAATGAAAAAACCCTTCACCAGTATAATTTCTAATCAACCCACTATACTATACTAATAATTTTCTAACTTCTCAAAAGAGTCTGTATTTAGAAAGTTTTAAAACATCTCATGCCTCTCACGGTTGGGAAGCTGTAAACAATCACATGTGGCCCGACGAACCTGATCAGGCAGGCTAGAGAACCTTCAGAGGAGTTTGTAAGTTGAAACACCCTTGTCACGCCTAGGAATTTTTATTAACTGGAGCTGCAAGTTAACTCCTTCTCCCAGAGAAATGGTTATGGGGGAGAGCCCCCCGTAAAGCCAGAGGTGTAGGTGAGAGCATAAAACAGACTCTGGTTTGGGGGTAGATGCTTGGGAACAGGGGGTTTCCTGAGGCTTGATCACGCCTTTGTGTATGCCAAGCCTCCTTCCTCATGACCTTTGCCATGGGTGGAGTTCCTCACGCTGGCTCCCGGCAGGGAACATAATTTATCCTTGCATAATTTTATAGTAAAAACTGATGACTTTAATAACATAAAACTTTTTTTAAAACTTAGTATTGGCTTTTTTCAAAAACTAGAACTATGATTGAATTCTTGGTTTTCCATCAGGAGTATTTGCATTCAACAAGCACTTGTTTTCCATGTGCATATTCCTATGATTTTTTTTTCCTTAATGATACAGTATTGCCCTTTTACTTTCTTGAACTGAATTTGAAAATAAGAATTGAGGGTTGCATTTATGTTCAGGATTTAATCTTTATTAAATTTAATCTGAAAGTATGTTTTTATTACATGAACATTGTAAAAAAGGAAAAAATAGATCAGCACATAGAAGAAAATAAAAATCCCCTATAATGTTATTACCCAGAGATAACTGCTATGAGAATTTTGGGGAATATCTTTCTAGCCTTTCTCTTAAGTTAAAAATATATTATTATGTCTCACAAAAATGAGGCTGTATCATACTTCTCTGTTTTTTGATTTTGCATTACTGAATGATATAAATGTATCATTAATACCATTCTTAATTTTATGTATAGTATCATCATAGCAATTTATTAAATTTGTCACCCAGCTTGGGACTTTCAGATTATACATATTTATTTTGCTATTTTAAATATCTAATGTCCTCACTTTGACCAAGAGAGAAGGAAAACGTGTAATGAAAATTGTTAGAATCCTACTCTTGGTAAATGCTTGGTAGAAAAATATATTTTGCAAAATACATTGCAAGTAATTGCAAAAGCCATGTGAGGTCTGTATATCCATGTAAACTTCTTGAGGGGAGTGATCAAGCCTTATTTGTTTTTTTGCATTCATTGGAAAACTCAATAAACATTTGTGAATGAATGAGTATTTTACTAGAACTCAGTCCTCTATTTTTGCATTTTTACATAGCATTGCTATTTATTAAAAGGCATGCATTTTTGGCTTCATGGAATGGGTGCTGGCTCTTCTAAGAATCACAGAATTTAGTAGAACCATTTGATCTTGAAGGAGTTAGTAAAAATTGTCTTTTAGTTAATGAGAAATATATGTCAGTAACCACACAAACAGGAGGTGATGTCCAGCTTTGTCCCCTGCCTTCCTGGAACCAATACCTGCCCGCTGCCCTCTCCTCCCACTAGCAAGACTCTCCCCCTAGAAGCCAGGGCCTCCTGAAGTACAGTGGGAAGGAGCCGGGGCTTTAAAGCTCAGTCAACTTTTGGTTTCAAACCCCAGTGCAAATACGTATTAGTTACATAAATATGGTCTAGTTATTTAATTTTTTTAAGCCTCATTCTCTTCACTGATAAAATGAGTTTAAAATGCCCACCTTGGGATTCCCTGGCCATCCTGTGATTAAGACTTCATGCCTCCACTGCAGGGGCATGAGTGCAGTAGCTGGTCAAGGAGCTGAAATCCTGCAGGCCACAAGGCGTGGCCAAAATACATATATATTTTTAATTTTTTAAGATGGCCACCTTGTAGGGTTGTTGTGAGGTTTAAATAAAGTTTGCAAGGCAGTCCAGTCCCTTGAACATAATATATTCCAGATCTGTAGCTTCTATTAATACAGTGTGTGTGTGTATACTCTTGTATACTCCAGATCTATAGCTTCTATTAATACAGTGTGTGTGTGTTTGTGTATGTACTCTTGTATATGTGTGTGTGCATGCAGCTGTATATTTGTATATAGAGACAGAGGGCAAGCTATCACAAGTATAGGGTGCTTATCCAAGTTTTCCATGTTTAAGGTTTTTATTTGTTAAGTAGAGTTATAAATGGACTTTAAATCTCATTTGCTAGCATTGTAATATACATAATGCAAACTTTAAAAAAAACTATAAAATATGAAGTGATTTTCAAGGAAGGGTAGCATGAAAAGCATGTCTTCATAGCTTAATGTTGTATTTGAGCTATGAGAAATTTTCTGTAATTTCCTGAGAAAATGTCATGATGAATTATGCATCAGGAGACCTGCCTTCTTGAGAAGGTCAGTAGTTGTAAATAGCGTTCATTAAGGTCACATGTACATTAACTGTGCTCTAACTATATAGAGAAAAGTACAAGAAGATTATTTACTTCTTGGAAGATTGTATGTTATGAATTGAATGGTTGACAAAGTTACTGTGTATTCCTAGAGAAGACTGAGGTACAATTTGAAAGATTTTTTTTTTTTTTTTTGGTTACTTATCTAAAGGGAATGGCATGTAATCATTGAAAAGTACAAAGCAATAACAGATCATTTTTAGTTATTATTTTTAACATTTGTGGCAATCTTTACATTAGTTTTGTTAACATCTGCTACTCCCTGAAGGGAGATCACAATCTTCATATCGATTGTCTCTGAGTCTGTCACTCGTCAGGTCCTTCTCACAGTAGTCATTAAATTACCTGTCTCAATCATTTTTAAAATGAGGCTCATAAACCCCAAGCAAGAAGGTGGTGGATTTACTAGTGTGCATTGAAGTACTTTGCCACGGGCTGTGTTCACCTGTACCAAACCTCAAGACAATGGGAAATACTGGGTAAAAACCTAGTGACATTTTCTCTGCCACTCCCCCCAAATCATCACCCCATCTTTTCACCTCCCTCTTCATTTTTATTCATAATCCATGGAGCTAAGACTGCACCTTCTCCCCCAGGGCATGTGTCCCTTTCCCAAGGGAGGCACTTAGAGACAGAAGGGACCTTCTGTCTCCCCTGGACTATCTGCACCGGCTTAATGATGAGTTGATCACGAGACCTGTCACAGTGAAAGCTGTCATGTTCTCCTCTGTGCTTTTCTTCACTTATTTCCTTGTCTTTTCCTACCTTTTTTTCTTGTTCCCTCGTGACACTCAGTGCCTTGCCTATTAATCTTATGGGACTTGCAAGACGTGGACATTCCTGCGTAGGAGGTGTTCACTCTTCATATCCATTCATTTAAGTAATGAGAAGGTGGAGGACTTTGTGAGCTATCTTTGTGAAGTTTTTACAATGTCTAGTGGGTAAAAACCTATACTTTTGAAAAGCACAACCTATTTTGGCTAAATGACAGAATTTTTTTTTACAGTTTATTTTGCATTCCTCTGTAAATGGCATCTACGATTTGGAAACTAAAAGCACCCATTACATTTAATGGCTTACTAAATTTAAGGGTGAGAGGCTATCCTAGAAATGAGTTTCCTGAAGGTAAAGATGGAACCTCCTTTATTTGTTTGTCCAAGAGTGCCTAGAGCCAAGCAGATGAGAAGTGAATGTTAAAAACAAGTTTTTAATTAAGAACCTCTCATTCTTTATATGTGAGGATCCTTTGCACTTGTGCTGAGTGCTCAGTCATGTCCAACTCTTTGAGGCCCCATGGACTGTAGCCCATCAGCCTCCTCTGTCCATTGAGTTTTCCAGGCAAGAATATTGGAGTGGGTTGTCATGCCCTCCTCCAGGAGATGGTCTGGACCCCGGGACTGAACCCATGTCTCTTGTGTCTCCTGTATTGGCAGGCAGATTCTTTACTGCTAGTGCCGTCTGGGTTGCACTCATACTGAAGTATTGCTTGTATTCTGTGCAACTTGACAAGGCCCCCAGCTTTGTCACAGCCTGGCTCATAGCCTCGAGCTTGCAGGAACCAGATTCTCCTTGGTCAGTGTTCCTTAAAGAATCAGTGACTATGATACAGGTCACATGTAGCTCATAGAAAGGAATCAGGGCATGTGATTCACTCCTAAAGAAGGAAATGGGACCTCAACATAGTTCTGGTAGGTAGGTTTATTTGCCCAGTTGTGTCTGACTCTTGCGACCCCATGGACTGTAGCCCACCAGGCTCCTCTGTCCATGGGATTCTCCAGGCAAGAATACTGGAGTAGGTTGCCATTTCCCTCTCCACAACATAGTACTGAGCTCCTTATAATCAAGGAAATTATATTTTTGTTACTATCTTATTATGTAGCTTGTAATTGGTGTCAGTATATGTTGATCTGGAAAGCCCTTCTTGATTTTTCAATCCAGATAGTATGCTTTATAAACTGTATGCCCTTCTAATAAGATAAACTAATTTTAATATGAAGAACAAGGGAAGCTTGGAAAAATTAGTGAAAATTAATAACTTACTCTGTAGTCAGTTTTATGTCTGAAACATTACCCAGTTTTATGTCTGAACACCAAGTGGTGAATTAGCAAGATTGTTATTTAGGAGATAGGTAGGATGTCCTATCTTAGAAGAGTAACCCGTTGGCACGGTCATAGACTATATATAGAAGTACTACTCTTTTTCTTGAATACATGCTAAAGTATATAGTTTTTTCTATAAAATTCTGTATTTCAGCATGTAAAAGATAAGCTTCAGCTATAGCTTATAATGTGTTACTAAGGCAATGGCACCCCACTCCAGTACTCTTGCCTGGAAAATCCCAAGGACGGAGGAGCCTGTAGGCTGCAGTCCATGAGGTCGCTAAGAGTCAGACCTACTGAGTGACTTCACTTTGACTTTTCACTTTCATGCATTGGAGAAGGAAATGGCAACCTACTCCAGTGTTCTTGCCTGGAGAATCCCAGGGACGGAGGAGCCTGGTGGGCTGCTATGTAATCGCACAGAGTCGGACACGACTGAAACGACTTAGCAGTGGTAGCAAGCTATGATAATCAATAAACAAAAGGAATATTTAAAAATAAGCTTCTAATTACAATATACATTTGAACTATTAAATTCAGTTCAGTTCAGTTGCTCAGTCGTGTCCGACTCTTTGCAACTCCGTAAATTGTAGCACACCAGGCCTCCCTGTCCATCACCAACTCCGAGTTCACTCAGACTCACATCCATCGAGTCAGTGATGCCATCCAGCCATCTCATCCTCTGTTGTCCCCTTCTCCTCCTGCCCCCAGTCCCTCCCAGCATCAGAATCTTTTCCAATGAGTCAGCTCTTCGCATGAGGTGGCCAAAGTACTGGAGTTTCAGCTTTAGCATCAGTCCTTCCAAAGAAATCCCAGGACTGATCTCCTTTAGAATGGACTGGTTGGATCTCCCTGCAGTCCAAGGAACTCTCAAGAGTCTTCTCCAACACCACAGTTCAAAAGCATCAATTCTTCGGCACTCAGCTTTCTTCACAGTCCAACTCTCACATCCATACATGACCACTGGAAAAATCATAGCCTTGACTAGACAGACCTTAGTCGGCAAAGTAATGTCTGTGCTTTTGAATATGCTATCTAGGTTGGTCATAACTTTCCTCCAAAGGAGTAAGTGTCTTTTAATTTCATGGCTGCAGTCACCATCTGCAGTGATTTGGGAGCCCAAAAAAATAAAGTCTGACACCGTTTCCACTGTTTCTCCAACTATTTCCCATGAAGTGATGGGACCAGATGCCATGATCTTCGTTTTCTGAATGTTGAGCTTTAAGCCAACTTTTTCACTCTCCTCTATCACTTTCATCAAGAGGCTTTTTAGTTCCTCTTCACTTTCTGCCATAAGGGTGGTGTCATCTGCATATCTGTTATTGACATTTCTCCCGGCAATCTTGATTCCAGCTTGTGTTTCTTCCAGCCCAGCGTTTCTCATGATGTACTCTGCATAGAAGTTAAATAAGCAGGGTGACAATATACAGCCTTGACGTACTCCTTTTCCTATTTGGAACCAGTCTGTTGTTACTAATAAGCTTTTACAGATATATAAAGAAGAAAGTAAATGAAGTAAATCTTGGTGGCAAAGAAATGTGCATTTCTTTTTAGAGTCCTATTTTATATTAAAGCTGATTCTTAGAATTTGAAGTACCTGCTGATTTCTAATACTAAGGGGAGATAAACACAGACACCTGATCAAAATTTTTTGTACTATCGAGGAAGCATAGTGTGTGTTTTGAAGTCAGTAATTTTATATTTTTCTCCGATTTTTGTTTTGTGTGCATGCATAAGACTTTCATGCATTTTAAGATAGTTTCATCTTTGAGGAAAAGAGAGTTCACTTTAAATCATTCTCAGTCTGTGCAAAGTGGGTTTGACTTTTGAACAAAATCTACAAATGATATTGTCCAAAATCACTTTCAGCCTTTTAAAAACAGACATGAGGTTCATCAGAAGTAAGACTAAGGCAATCTTGTGTCTCTAATGCTAAGTGACCGCCTTACTTTTGAGATGATGTGATGCTCTTCTGCCATCTGGTGGACGTTTGTAGAAGTGTCACTAGATAGAGTAATGATGATGCAGTCTAGACCTAAATAGGAATACATTTTCTTATTCTGAATTCATGTTTTTTGATAATGAAAGAATTGTTCTCTTATTTCCAAAGGAACACTGCACCCTATATCCTTGATAAACAAGTAATATTATAATTTTAACAGTGAAAAGTTCTGTCTCTAACTCATATAAAGTTATTCCTATATTGACTTAAAGCATATATGTGTATATGTATTTATATTGCTCTGAATCACTAGTATACCACTGCTAGCATAGCATTAGTTAGTTAGTTAGTTAAGTCGCTCAGTCGTGTCCGACTCTTTGCGACCCCATGGACTGTAGCCCACCAGGCTCCTCCGACCATGGGATTCTCCAGGTAAGAATACTGGAGTGGGTTGCCATTTCCTTCTCCAGGGGATCTTCCCGACCCAGGGATCGAACCCAGGTCTCCTGTGTTAGAAGCAGACGCTTTAACCTCTGAGCCACCAGGGAAGCATACATATGCTAAAATGTCTGTTATTGAATACTGTATATAAAATGCTTCATTTATAAGGTCCGTTGGTAGTTTTGAGTGCCCTCTTGTGTTCATGGGGAAAACTACAGCCCAGTAAAGAAAAAAAGGCTTTTTGGTCGCATTCTCAGGGTGCTGCTTGCATGAGTCCTAGAAATAGTTTTGGTAGTGGTGATGATTGGTTGACTTCAGTGGACTGCGTGGTCTTGTGTGGTGACTTTGTAACTTCAGATATACCTTTAAAGCAAAGCCTGGATTCTGTGAGCATAGTGATTACTATTTGACCTTGGAGGCCTTTCTCTCCCTCTCTTCCCTCACTCTCTCCAGCCTGGAAAATATTATATTTATTACTGTGCTTCATTTGCATGATATCATGCATTTAAAAATTTTTTTCTTCACAACTAGTTCAGATGATCACATTATGAATGTATTTCAGAAAGTATCAGAGTGCTCTTTCTGATGGGACTGCATTTTTGCCATGAGTTCCAGCACGGGCTTCAGTTCATTTTTAAGAAGTCTGCAAACGAGTTTCAAAATATCTTTTCAGCTGAGACAGACATATCTTATAATTCTCTGAAATTAATTGCTTCATCTATTTATGAGGCCAAAGTGGGACTTTTTTGTCAGCAGGTCTGAAAAATATTGAAATAATAGTTTCAGTTGTTCTCCTATGGTTTTCTGTGATAGGGAATTTTTAATTATTTCAAAGATTTACAAGCGAGACCATCTTTTAGTTTTGAAATTCTCCTCATATGAGCTAAGCATATTTGTCAGGTGCCAAATAAGAATAATAAAAACACCATAAACTTGAAGATATCCTTTGTTTATTTCTGAAAATGAATTTGTATTGCCCATACATTCAAGACAGTTTTCTATGCAATATAGAAATTTAAAAAAAAAAAAACACCTCTGGTTATTATGCTTGTAATCTACTCGCAAAATAAAGACTGGCTTTCCAGGTGGCGCTAGTGGTAAAAAAAATCTGCCTGCCAGTGCAGGAGTCATAAGAGATGGGTATTCAATCCCTAGGTCAGGAAGATCCCCTGGAGAAGGGCATGGCAACCCACTCCAGCATTCT
Organism: Cephalophus harveyi; assembly: GCA_006410635.1. Classification (NCBI taxonomy): domain Eukaryota; kingdom Metazoa; phylum Chordata; class Mammalia; order Artiodactyla; family Bovidae; genus Cephalophus; species Cephalophus harveyi. The sequence continues at coordinate 110,458 of SJYT01055894.1, read as the reverse complement.
TGCCTGGAGAATCCCATGGACAGAGGAGCCTAGCAGGCTACAGTCATAGGGTCACAAGGAGCTGGACACGACTGAAGCGACTTAGCATGCACACACAGAGGAGCAAAGACTTGTTCAGAAAAGAAAAATATAAGAGAACATACAATTAATGCAATAATTGTGGTAAAACAAGACAGACAATTGAAAATGACAGATATCAATGCAGCCGAGATCAGAGTGTGCATAACAGAAAATACTGCACTTGGTAAAGACATTCTTTGAAGGTCAGACTTGAACAGAGGTAGGAGGTGTTGATTGAAAAAAATGCACAAGCTAAAAGTCGAGAGTTATGGATTATTTGGTGGACCTTCTGAGGACTTCAGCCCTGGGAGACAGGACTGTCAGATCACATTGAGGGGCTGCTCTAAAGAAGCAAGGGGGGAATCAGGATATGTAGGAGTTTTTGCATCAAAGACCACATAGTAGGAACACCAAAAGATTACTGTTAATTAGAGAAAACCAGAGCTCTCAAGGAAGTTAGCACTTTTCCGTGTATGGGAAGGTTCAAGAGTCTGGTCTCACTGAAATTGCTCCTTGGGTACAGACCTCAGCTACCTGGGACCAGTTTTCTGTGTCTTCTCATCGGAGTTTCCTCGGGGTACACCGTTAGGGAGGCTCTAACGGGATGGCTTGATGGTTGTAACATCCTTTGTTTACTAGCAAGGCAAGCTTTTTCATTCACAGTGGGGAATGGAGAAGTATTTCAGATACAGGAAATGGCATGAACGAAAGAGCCACAGTGGGAAAGTGTAACTTTTCAACCTCTATTAAAATACGAGAAAAATGTTCATAGAACACTTAACAAATGTTTCACTTGTTAAGATTCTAAAGGGTGACAGTTGCGTCAATAACTGTACTTTTTTTTTCCTCCGAAGTTTGTAGTTCAGAACCAGAAAATGTTCAAGCTGACCCAGAGAATTATACTAGCCTTCTTGTTACGTGGGAGAGACCTCGAGTAGTTTATGATACCATGATCGAGAAGTTTGCTGTTCTGTACCAGCAGTTGGAGGGAGAAGACCAAACCAAGCATGAGTTTTTGACAGATGGCTATCAAGATTTGGTAACTATAAGATCAATTGTTTCATGTATTGATAGCATTGTAGTCATTGTGGTTTAATATCTAGGATAAGAACTTACAAATGATTGTATATTGTTGCCTTTGATGACTTCAGGCTTTGTATGAGCTCTCTAGTGGGGAGACAGGGATGCAGAAGCTATATTTAATTATTCAAAATGTACAGTGATTAATACTAGTGAAGTGAAAATGTAGTCGCTCAGTCATGTCTGACTTTTTGCGAATCCGTGGACGATAGCCTGCCAGACTCCTCTGTCCATGGAATTCTCCAGGCAAGAATACTGGAGTAGGTAGCCATTTCCTTCTCCAGGGAATCTTCTCAACCCCAAAGATCGAATGTACATCTCCTGCATTGCAGGCAGATTCTTAACCTTTCAAGCCACCAGGCAAGCCATAGGTTCTTACTCTGCTCAGCCTTCTTCACAGTCCAACTCTCACATCCATACATGACTACTGGAAAAACCATAGCCTTGACTAGACGGACCTTAGTCAGCAAAGTAATGTCTCTGCTTTTGAATATGCTATCTAGATTGGTCATAACTTTTCTTCCAAGGAGTAAGCGTCTTTTAATTTCATGAATGCAATCACTAATTTTAATTACATGGAGACTACAACTTTGCCGATAATAACTTTCAGAAGACTTAGAGCTAGATATCATCTAGTATAGCCTTTCTTTACAGAGAAAAGGACTCAAAGAGCAGTCAAATACTTTGTACTTTCACAGTTGGATGTGAGGGTTGGACCATAAAGAAGGCTGAGTGCCAAAGAATTAATGCTTCCAAATTGTGGTGCTGGAAAAGGCTCTTGAGAGCCTCTTGGACAGCAAGGAGATCAAACCAATCAACCCTCAAGGAAATCAATCCTGAATATGCATTGGAAGGACTGATGCTGAAGCTGAAACTCCAATACTTTGGCCACCTGTTCTGAAGAGCCTACTCATTTGAAAAGACCCTGATGCTGGGAAAGATTGAGGGCAGGAGGAGAAGGGGAAGACAGAGAATGAGATGGTTGGATAGTATCACTGACTCCATGGACGTGAGTTTGAGCAAGCCCTAGGAGATAGTGAAGGATAGGGAAGCCTGGTGTGCCGCAGTCCATGGGGTCACAGAGTTGGACACGGCTTAGCGATAGAACAGCTTCCAGCTAGGGACGGAATTGGGTCTAGAGTATCAGTGCTGTGATACAGCTGTCTGTTGTTTCCTCATTATACTGTATCAGCACAAGGGAAATAGAGTAGAAAATAGTGTAGGTCTTGAAAGTCCTTTTCTTTGATTCAAATTCCCAAGTAACAAATGTGAAGTCAATTGAGACAGAACTTTTGGAACACGAGGCAGGTAATCCCTGGGAAACGATGCATGTCTTCTTCCTCTCCACCCATGACAAGAATTAAAGAAAATAAAGTACAGATTCTGAGCATCTCAGTATTAACTTTTCCTTGGCACTTGTGGTGTAATTGAAAAAGTCCCATCTGGGTGTGGCTTAGGGAAGCCCCCAGTGCAGGTCCAAGACACTGAACTCTGAATACAAACAGCAGGAGTCCCTCAAGCCCTAGGAACCTGCACCGAAACAAAAACTGGCGTGGAATATCATATAAACAAAATGAGGAGATTTGTAACAACTTTTTAATTTAGATGTCTAGAACAAACACTGAATTGAGAAATTTGTAAGTGGAATTTATGAGAATATACTATTTTTCATTTCATAATGATGTGAAGAAGGTAATAATTCTATTATTGTCTGGTTTACATATTGTTAAGAAAAAGAAAGAAATCAGTTTTTCACATTTTGCTTCTTAGAAATGCTACATGCTTGGCTAAAATAGTAGTCTACACTTTTGGCTACTCATTTATGAATTTCATGAGTTTGAGTTAAAAAATGAAATTTTCTGAAACTAAATCTGATTTTTACAGAGCAAAAAATAAATAAATAAATAAAAGCATAGTTTACCAGTGTCTTCCTAACTCACAAATATCACAAGCTCAGCCTGATAACATTGTGTAAAATTTTTTCTTAGGTTAATAAAATACAAAATTTTTTACTGACAAATGAGAAAATGTTTTCTCAGAAGAGATATCTAGTACATTAACACTTCTCTGAGAATGACAAATTTGTATAGTTATTGCCATCTTTCTTTTAGGGTGCTATTCTTAATAATTTACTACCCAATATGAGTTATGTTCTTCAAATAGTAGCCATATGCACTAATGGCTTATATGGAAAATACAGTGACCAGCTGATTGTGGACATGCCTTCCGATGACCCTGGTAAGTGCCCCCCTGATATACCTTATTAAATAAAGGAGGCTAGTTTAATTTCTGAATGCACTGGTGTTTTCTCTCTGACTTTATGTTCTTTGTCCAAAAGGCAAAGTGATTTCTTTTTTAGTCTGGATTATCAGGTAATTTTGTAAAGCACAGAGCTCCTTTTTCATTTTCATTCAACAGATATGGTATAGCACAATAAGTGAATTTATTCTTAATACTGAAGTTTTCTGTTTGTGAAATAAGAACTGCCAAACCTATTGTAGTGTCTGTAGTGGTCATCAAATGAAATAGCTAAGAAAATAGAAAGACTTTGATTTTGAATAATGAAAAGTTTGTTTCATTTGTGTTTATTTCCTCCCTCTTTCAGCCCCCAAAGTATTTAGTAAGTATGTACATGATTCAAGGATCATGTGAGGTACTTTGAAATGCCTATACAAAGCATCTCAGAAGTTTATCTTAGATATTTTCATCTTTTATAAATTGGTGGTGAGGGGGATCTTTCTTCTTAGATTTGCCAGTTTTATTCCGTAAAAGCAAGCAAAAAAGTTGTTTCTAATTGTATTTTATTTGCATGCATCTTCTCTAAGTGTTACAGGAAAATCTTTGATCTCAAACCATATGCAATAATTGAAAGAAGTGCTGCCTATCATAATTGGGCAATTTACAAATGTACATAACTAAAGTCTTTCTTTTGTTAGTATAAGCAATTTTAAAGTAATAAATGGAATTATATAGTACATATACATGTATATGCATATATACATACATACATATCATGCATATGCATGTTCATAAATGTATACAAACACACACACATACATAAATGTAAATATTTTTTGGTCATCCCTATTATGAGGCTACTCTCTGAAATTTTCACAGTGGTTTTTTAATAGCAGTGGTTACAAGTGATATTAATTGGAGCATGTTTTACATTTATGTATAGAAGGAAAACTGATGTTTGTTGATTTTCCTTTGTGGTCTGTGTGCCATAGCAGGGTTTTAATCTATTATAAGCTTGTTCATAACATCATAGTTCTTAACTAGTTGAGTATTTAAGTTAAAGAATTTATCAGAGCATTAGATGTTAGATTCTGGATCCTTCCAAGCCACAGGCCATAAAACTTGCCAAGTATTTCCCAACTTAGAACATTTACAGCTAATGAATATTACTGCTCTCATGATGGGCTTCCCTGGTAGCTCAGATGGTAAAGAATCCATCTACAATGCAGAAGACCTGGGTTCAATCCCTGGGTTAGGAAGATCCTCTGGAGGAGGGCATGGTAACCCACTCTAGCATTCTTGCCTGGAGAGTCCCCATGGACAGAACAGCCTGGTGGACTACAGTCCATGGGGCTGCAAACAGTCAGACACAACTGAGCAACTAAGCACAGGACAGCACTCTCATAATGGCAATATCATTATTTAAAAATAATATCACTAGCTGCCTCATGTCCTAGGTATTTTCCTACTGTTCCTATTTAGCGTTATTTTGCAAAATCAGGTTATTTTTAAATGGAATGTGAGCTCTAAGTGTTATTGAAAGGTGAGTATCAAATTAACTGACCATGGTTTCAGCTATACCATATGATGCTTTTCCACTGAATGTCATCCCTCACTGAAGTTCCCCATATTGATCCATTCCAAAAATGATATCTTTAGCAGTGCACCGTTGACTATGTTGGCCAATATCGCATGTGAATTGATTAAATATGGTATATAAAAATCTCCTCTAGTCCTATTGTGTATTTTAGGTGATGAATTATATTAAAACCATTCATTTAATTTTACTGGTCTTGGTTTAATTATACCACTCTAATTTCTGAACATAGTACAATTTCCCAGTCAAAAAAATAATTTTAGCTATTTATGTTTTGCATTTTCTAACTCTCCCTTAAGAAAGGAATGGCAACCCACTCCAGTATTCGTGCCTGGAGAATTCCATGGACAGAAGAGCCTGGCGGGCTACAGTCCATGGGGTTGCAAAGAGTCTGACATGACTGAACAACTAACACTTCTAACTCTAGCCACTATGCTAAAAGTTTAGACTTTTTGAATTTTTGTTTCTTATTTTTAAGAAAGCAGCTTATTGCATATGGAAAAACAGATCAAATGTCTATTATCTATAGATATAATTTCTGAGTGATCCTTTTAGAATGAATCTATATTGGCACAAAGTACAAAGTTCTCGTATCGTTTGTAGCACTTTCACATTTGTATAAAATAGAAAGTATTATAACTTAATTTCTATTTATTCAAAGGATCGGGACACCATTGAACTAATAAGATGCTAGCTTGGACACATCACTTAATCTCCATGGATGTCTTAGTGCCTTAGAACATTTTGTACATTAATATGTTTTAGTAAAAGGTGGTGTTTGATTTGATATTCTGGTATGATGTTACTCTTAAAAATTAAGGATTAAAATTTCGTTTATCCCTTAATTATTCCAGAAAGTTCTTTGTTGAAGACCAATTTATGCAAAGTTTCAGCTCTTCTTATTTTTATAAGGAAAATATTGGTTCTCTCCAGAACTCATTCTTTCTGATCAGGAAGACTACAATGGCATTTCAGTCCATATATTTTTAGTTCATTATTGAAATTACGTTATCTTAAATATTGTTTCTGTAGTAAATATACAGCAGTAAAAGTCTTGACAGCAGTACTGTCTTGTGGTTCAGTGTGATGGTTCCTACAAGATTTCTAAATTTTACAATTTATGTGGCTAATATAGATGTAAGTGTCTTTTGAGTTTGCTGTTTATTTCATGGATTTTACTAGTACCATTTCATCCTATTAATCATGTTGTTTCATTACCTAATGTTGTAATGTACCTTATTGACTTATTCTATTATTATTTTGGATAAGCTGTTTTCGAAAGACTGTACTATTTGTTGCTTCTGTTAAAAAGAAATGACAGAGGTGATGTATAATTGCCCTGATCCTTTCAGTCACAGATTTTAAATATTCTAATCAATACCTGTGAAGTAAAACTCAATCTTCCAAATTGTGCATTTAAAAGTAGGATAATTTGATTAATTTATTGCTTGTGCACTTTAATTACATTTGTTGTGTACAACAGCATCACCATAGATATTATTATAAATTGCTATTTTAAAATTAATGCATAAACTCATGTTCAGAAAAGAATTTAAACCTTTTCAAGGTTAAACTAAAGTGGATATTCTTTTTAAAAACTTTTCCGTTTGGTTGTAGTTATAATTATGCTTATTTCTATAATATACATCTAATTATTATATAGTTGTCAATTCAGTTCAGTCACTCAGTCGTGTCCAACTCTTTGCAACCCCGTGAATTGCAGCACACCAGGCCTCCCTATCCATCACCAACTCCTGGAGTTTACCCAAACTCATCTCCATTGAATTGGTGATGCCATCCAGCCATCTCATCCTCTGTCGTCCCCTTCTCCTCCTGCCCCCAATCCCTCCCAGGGTCTTTTCCAGTGAGTCAGCTCTTCACATGAGGTGGCCAAATTACTGGAGTTTCAGTGTTGGCTACAGGCCATGAGGTCGCAAAGAGTCGGACACGACTGAGCAACTTCACTTTCACTTTCATATAGTTATAGAAGACATTATTTGAGTACATGTCTTAGGGTCTTGATAATCATATGTATTCAGTTTAAATACAGGGTGAATTAGATCAATGCATTTTCCTGTTTTGTGTCCTTTTCATTTGTATAACAACGGTCTTTGTTAAATCACTATACATTGTCCTTGTTCAGCCTGTACCATACTACACTACAGGTACTGTTATATAATGATATTTAAAAATCATCCTTTAAACAGATTGCAGTTTACATTGCTTTTGCCTTTTCGCACTGTGAAACTTGGCTTAAAACCTTTGAACAATTAAATAAGCCTTGCTTGCCTACCTACATCAGTGTTGGTTTTTTGTTTTGTGGAATGTTGGGTAACATGTGTGAGTAACATGCTCTTTTAGAAAATCTGACAAAACCAGAATGACCCATAGGTTTTATTCTGTTATCCCATAAATGTGAATTTTAAGCTTTCAGTCAAAGAAATATATTGACAGTCTTCACTACTGGACTGTTTTTGCAACCTTCTTGGAGTCTGTTTTGATGAAGTGAGAAGATTCTGTAAACCCCAGTAGTTCCTGAGTCAGACTGGTGACCACTAAAACATTAGTTATTATTTGCAAGGAAGCAGCAAGCGAAAGGACTTCCCAGGTGGCTCACTGGTAAAGAATCCACCTGCAGTGGCAGGAGACAAGGATTCAGTCTCTGTATCAGGAAGATCCTTTGGAGAAGGAAATGGAAACCCACTCCAGTATTCTTGCCTGGAGAATTCCATGGATAGAAGAGCCTGGTGGGCTACAGTCCATGAAGTTGCAAATAGTCAGATATGACTTAGCAACTTAACAATAACAACAACAGCAGGCCAGTGGGGACCCATCCTGAGACCTTCGTCAGTCAGCAGTTAGACCTTGAGTGCTATGAACTCTCAGACCCAGGAGTATGGCTCAGATTCTCCAGGGAGTTAGAAGCAATCTTTTAAAATTATTTTATTTCAAAATTATTCTGAGGAGTCTCAGCAGAAGACTTCTGGGTTGTTTTGGGCAGGGCTCTTAAAGTATTCCTGGACAACCCCAGTATTTCAGTCAATTCAAATGATCTGAGTCTGGTAGGAAATCATAAGGAAGATCCTTCAAAGTGAGTTTTTACATACCAACATGAAGGCACCCACACCTAATTCACCCATGTGTGTGCTATGAAATAAAAAGAGATCAAAGGGCTTCTTGGACCTGTAGATTCTGCTCCTAGGGCCTGAGGGGGCCTAAAGGAATCTTCTTACTTCTTATTGTAGTAAACAGCAAAGCCAGTTATAGTAGAACTCGCTGATCCCAGTACTCATAGGCAGTATGATTAAGTAGAATTATGTATTTTAGCTTAATAGGAGTTATCTATATAGTTAAGTTATGCTCTGATTAAAGGATAACAATTAATCAAATGCAGTACACACAGAGTACTGAAAGAAAAAATTTGTCCTTAATGTGATAATTATATACTCTCTATCCCAACCCTGACAATTAATAAGAGAATCACCTTTGGTCATTACAAGTATATTAAGTTAAATGAAGTTAGGCCATTTTTTAAAAACACCTCTGTAAGCATGTTGAAGAGAATGGACTTCTGTAGCTTCTTAACAGAATAAAACCTAAAGTATGATATATATATGTTGACTGTCTCTTATACACATCTAGATGTGTATAAGAGACAGATTTTAAAAGTACATGAAAAGCTGTGACTCCATATAAAAATATTTTTAATAAAATTATGTATTGTCCCATATGCTGAAATTGGAGATTTTTACATGCATGAACTTCTCTAATTGTAGTTTTTAGAAAATCATATTAAAGGTTCTTTTTATTTATCTCTCACAGTTAAGTTGAATCCCGTTTTTAAATTTACATTATATTGGTTTCCTTGAAGGTTATAGAGGCAAAGTTGTATCAGACTATTGAAATCATTTTAATTTTAAAAAGTAAAGACTAAATAACATGAAAAACAGGGTGAGTAAAGGGCTTCACAGTGACAAAAATAGAAAAAGGAGAACACTAAAGATCCAAATGAAAGTTGTCAGATTCTTTCATGATTAGTTTTAACAAGAAAATAATAATAATTGAGAGTTAAAATTTAACATATGCCTGTTTACAGTGACTATTTTCATTTTTATAGCACCAAAAATGGTACAGGGTAAGTAACTTAAAAATACTTAACTAGTCAGTAGTATTAATTTTATCTAAAACCTCATGGGGGCTGGGCTCCTATATTTTACTTGAATTCTCTTCTAAATAAAATTCAAGCATATTACTGTATTTTATAGTTTTACATTTCTTAGTACCTAGAATTTTTTTTCATGAAAATAAACCCAAGACAGTATATATGATAAAGCAGGCCTGGATTTGATAAATACTTAATGTTAGTTCATTTATGCCTTTGAAAATTCTGTAGAACTTGCATTTCTTTTGAAGATCTACAGAGGCATAAAAAAATAAAACATAAACAGCTTTAAGATAGTGAAAATCATAAACTTTGGAGATGGGATAGATTCTCTAAAATAATAAGAAGGGCATCTTTGTAACAATGCTCAAGCCCTAATAGTTACCCTGTCTTCTGTCTCCCTGATGCAGCTTGGATGGAGAGTGAGGACAAGTGGTCCTCAAGCCCACTGGTAGCTTGGCACAGGGCCTAGATTCCTTGTTGGAGAGACAGAACTATTAGTAGCTCCTCATCTTTTCTAACATTTACTGATGAGTCTTGTTTTAGGATTGAGCTGTCCTTAGACTGGGCTTCCCTGGTAGTTCAGCTGGTAAAGAATCCGCCTGCAGTGCCAGAGGTTCGATTCCTGGATCTGGAAGATCCCCTGGAGAAGGGATAGGCTATCCACTCCAGTATTCATGGGCTTCCCTGGTGGCTCAGATGGTAAAGAATCCACCTACAATGTGGGAGACCTGGGTTTGATCCCTGGGTTGGGAAGATCCCCTTGGAGGAGGGCATGGCAACCTAGACCAGTATTCTTGCCTGGAGAATCCCCATGGACAGGCTACAGTCCATGGGGTTGCAGAGTCAGACACAACTGAGTGACTAAGCATGGCGCAGCAATATGAAATATGCTGATTCTGTCCACTTGGGAAAGTCAGACTTAAATGATCCTGGTCCTTACATTCCTTCCATAAGCAGTGTTAGTTGAGTATCCCTGGGAAGAAGTCATGGGAATCACTCTGGTCTGTCCTTTCTGCTTCCAATCCAGGCTGGACCTGCTAGAAAACATTCTCGCTTTTACCTGGGGCAGCACCCTGTGTACAAATACGTATGAGCCCAAATCTAAAGAGTAAAAAGCACTATTTGGGACTTCCCTGGTGGGGCAGTAGTTAAGAATTTTCCTACCAATCCAGGGAACGTGGGTTTGATCTCTGGTCTGGGAAGATTCCACATGCTTCTGAGCAAAGTCCATGTGTAATTGCTACCAAGTCCATGCTTTAGAGCCCATGCTCTGCAACAAGAGAAGTCCATGCAGCTCAGCTATAGAGTAGCCTCTGCTCACCACAACCAGGGAAAGCCCCTCACGCAGCAACTGAAGACCCTGCACAGCCAAAATTAATTAATCAAAAAAAAAAAAAACTATTTGATCTTCAGTCAGAAGAAGACCTTAAGGAATAAGTAGTTGAATAAGAATATCTGTCACTTATCTCCTGGCATTTTCCCAGTTATGCTTTTATCAGCAGTAAGTCTGCACCGATGAAAAATTACCTGGGTTTCTTTGCACCCAGTAATATCAGTCTCACTATCTTCTTCCCCCTTCTTAGTTTCAATCACAGTTGGGGTGAAAATAAGGAAAGGAATTGGAATGGAGGATAAAGATCAAGGTTTTGAGTGCACTTTCCTATATGTTTACATAGTTCTGTGTTATGTAATGTTCAGTAATCTTGAAAACTGAAATTTGAAATTTTCTTTGAGCAATTCTGTATTTTCCAAGCTAACAGTATTATTTGTTTTCCTTTTCTCTCTTTCCATCCAAAAGTAGACCAATAAAGCTGAAATAGTTGAATAAAAATGTTAATAATTTTGTTTTTAATTTTGTAGAACTTGACCTCTTTCCCGAATTAATTGGAACTGAAGAAATAATCAAGGTATCATAGCTATTTTTTATTCAAGTGCTTAAATATTAAAAAGTTTATTTTGAATTATTGGTTAGGTTTCAGATGTTGCATTAATAAAAAGTTTGTGTTGCATGCATGATTCATTGTTTGTAGGATTAGTTGCTGATTTGTTGATAATTAGAAAAATGATGAACTTTAAAAATAATGATAGCTATGAACTGTAGTTGCAAATTGGAACTTTTTCATTTTCTAAATGTTTCTAACAAACTAAAGTAATATTTAAGCAATTCATAATGTTGCTACAGCTTATTTTTGACTAACTTAACCAGTGATTGATAGATTGATAATAAATATGAACCAGAATATAAAGTGTATATATTCTTTTGCCCATTTAATTTGATTATTTTTGTTTGGACTATGCATATTATAAAGTCTGTTGCCAGCACAAGGTCCTTTAAGTAAATGGGCCTTTAAGGATATTTATAAATTTTAACATTGTCTTAATTTTTGAAATAGAGAGAAAATGACTGTTTGTATCTTATATTTCATCCTAAGTCCGAATATGCTATTCATCAGAACTAATATGTAAAATCCAGGTTTTCTATTGTTAATGGTAGTAGGAATGTGTCCATTAGTACATACATGTGTATGAGCTGATAACTTGTGAAAATAAATATTCTTATCTAGCAGTAAGTAATGGTTAGGTTGTGTCTTCACATGAACCATTACCTCAGTGATTTTTTTATCTTATGGCAATTCTCTCTTACAAAGGACTATTTTAGCAAAATAAGCAGTCCACATTTCATCAAGAGCTCACAACAGAATTCAGCTAAGCATATCTCTGTGTGTCTGTGATGTGTGTCAAACACCCTTCCAGTTGAGACTGCAGACTTGTGTCCTCACGTGGTGGAGAAGAGCAGAAGAAGCAGCCTTTCATGACTCAATATAAAGGCACTAATCCCATTCATGAGGCTTCCACCTATGACCTCATTTAATGCTATTGATTCCCAAAGGCCCCAATTCCTGAGACTGTCACTTTGAGAGGGTAGGGTTTCAGCATGTGAATTTAGAGGGGACACAAACAGTTCATAACACTGTTCACGATCATCAATTGATGCAGGAATGAATGATAGAAGTTGGCAAACACCTGGATCGTACCAGTAACGGTTTTAAGCCTGAATATGGGTTTCCCTGGTGGCTCAGTGGTAAAGAATATGCCTTCCAATGCAAGAGATGTAGGTTCAATCCCTGGGTTGGGAAGATGCCCTGAAGAGGGAAATGGCAACCCACTCCAGTATTCTTGCCTGGGCCATGGACAGAGGAGCCTGGCAGGTTACAGTCCATGATGTCGCAAAAGAGTCAGACATGACTCAGCAACTAAACAACAACAACAGCAACGTGGAAATGAATAGTTTGGGGAATGTTCCTCAAGTTTTCTTCCAATAGGAATGCCTGACTTTGAAAGACAAACTATCTCCAGCACAATCAAGGCTTTTCAATAAAAAATTTTAATAGATATCATAAAGGATAACAGGTGTGATCCATATCAAAACTATAGAGGAAAGATTCACAATAACTTAATCTTGGGAAACAGTGTCCATTAAAATATTTATATTTTCATGTATGTATAAAGTAATCATAGAACATGAATCTTATGTTTTTCTTGAAAAGTTGACATGAGATAGTAGGACCCCATAGAGATGTACAAGACTTAGTTGGGTGGATTAATGAAAGGTCCATCACCTTCATCAGATTCTAAGAATCTCACAGTGATGAAAGAGAAATTTGTGTTTCATGTGTGTATAGTTTTTATTCCCCAAAAATGTAACAGAATAAAGGGTGACAATAAAGGGTGACTGGCATTATGTTTTAAGAACAATGTTATAAAAGTCTACATAGCTTATAGTAGGAGGATGATAAAGGAGGTTTGTGTGGGATAATAAGCAAAGAGGAAGATAAGCAATGTTATGTGGAATTTGAAAGAAATTGTCAGATCAGGGACTTCTAGTCTTTGGTGGTCCAGTGGTTGAGACTCCACGCTTCCAATGCAGGGGGCGTGGATTCAATTCCTGGCCAGGGAACTAAGATCCCACATGCCGCACAATGAAGCAAAAAAAAAAAAAACTTAGCAAAAAATAAAAGTTCTAAAGAAAAGAAATTGTCAGAGGATATAGAGAAGATAGATGACATATGTTTTGGGGTGGCTCAGAGGTTAAAGCGTCTGCCTCCAATGCGAGTAGACCCGGGTTCGATCCCTGGGTTGGGAAGATCCCCCTGGAGAAGGAAATGGTAACCCACTCCAGTATTCTTGCCTGGAGAATCCCATGGATGGAGAAGCCTGGTAGGCTACAGTCCACGGGATCGCAAAGAATCGGACATGACTGAGCGACTTCACCTTCACCTTCACTGTGAAGACAAGGGGAGAGGTAAAATGAATACTAGTCGTTGAATTAGAGATTTTCCATTATGCTCCTTCTAAATAGGAGAGATCTGGGTTTGAGCTGGTAAGAATAATCCATTTAAGAAAGCAAAATTGAAAATACAAAGTGGAGGGAAATAGTTGTGTTCAATTCTTGAGAGAGGATAATAGAGAATGGATTAGAACACAAATTCAGAAATTAGAAAGGAAGTAGAACAACAACTCTGTTACAACAGGATGAGAAGAGCGGAGATGGATTTGGTTAGTCATGGTGGGTTTTGATGTTTTAATGCTAGGAAGAGTTGAGTTTTTGTCTGGTGGCTTCTACTGCCTCTGTAATCAGGAAAACCATCTGCTGAAAATGAGGAGAGAAGAAAATTGAGGTTTAAATAGAGCAGAGCGAAGTTTAAAAGTCTTGGTAGAGGGTTAGAGTGTGGCATGATACCAGAAAACTGACAAGTATCCAGATTTACAAAAGTGAGAAAGAATTCAGAAACTACATATTGCTAAGGTTAACACACTGACCCTCACCAAAACTCTATGTCAGATTATAAAGCAAATGTTTGTAAACACTTCTAAGGAAAGAAGAGTGTTTTCCACGAAGAGTGAGTCGAGGCAAACTGTTCTTATTTCCTTTTGTGTGAAGTCTTGGGGCTTGAAGATGAGAGGAATATTTATTCAGGAAATTATGTGGTAAAATCTCCTAGTTGTCCTTGTGAACATGGCATCAATCAGAATGCAAAATTTTGTCAAGAAATACCACTAGGGAGGAAATGGATCTGGGGAATCTAAGAGAATATCCATTTTAGCATTAATACAATCCAGAGCATTAATGCTGACTCACTTCTCAGGGTTGTCACATATGCCTTAAGATTTAAAAAAAAAAAACAACTTTAAACCAACTGAATAATGAAGCTCTAGATAACAATGCAGTCATTAAGCTTGAAATCTTGTGTTTCATATGTGTAGCTTTCCGTGTGTCTGAGACAAAAGCTCATGAACACACATGGCTTAAGATTCAGTCTTTCTACTGATATTGATCAGGTTCTCACTGACCAGTTTGTACTTGGTCATTTTTTTCTTTTTTTCGAGGACCATGACCTTAAAAGATCTAATAGATGACAGTGCTACCAAACTGACAAATTCATGTCCCATGTGAAGAAAAAATATCATATCTTAATATGTTTGGCAATTCAATGTTTTTAAACATATGATTAGACATATTATAATATATACAGTTTTTTTAAAAAAGAAACCATGGATTTTGGTTAACCTCTAGCCAGATCACTCCTGGGCCATCATAGTAACTAAATGCTCATGAGAGACTGGGTCACCTGAATGGTATTTCTAAAGGAAGCACAAAATTAAATGACTGGAACTAGGACCATATTTTGACCAGTTGTTAAAAATGTCTGCCCAGGTTTAAGATGAACTCCTAGGGAAAAGTATTTAAAACAAAAACGAACAAAACCAAAAACCTCTTCTAGTCTTAAACTTTCCTGTTAGGATAGCTTTAAAATTGTGATGTATTCTGAATACAAACAAATAGTCTGAATATACAACTACTTTGATTTTGAAATACGTTGTTTTTATTGACATTTTACATTACAAGAAGCTAATTATTATTTAGCTTGTTGCCAGATGAACTGAACAGAGAAATATAAACACAAGAAAATAAATACCATGTTAAATAACACTCTCAGTAAGTAAATAGCACTACACTGTGTCTTCTTTTCAAAGCTGTGATATCTATTAATTACTTCTGTAAAGTAAAATTTTAAAAAGCAACCATAAATAAGATATTTTCGTTGAGTTGAATTACTGTCCCTCAAGGGTGGATAATACTGGTTACAAGATAGAGGCGTGTCTTCCGGGGTCGGG
>SJYT01055894.1:47719-94947 GCA_006410635.1 Cephalophus harveyi | reverse complement strand
GTGTCTTCCGGGGTCGGGGGGGTGGGGGTGGGGGTGCTTTATGAGAAGTTTCCAAAATCCCACAAGTGAAGAATCACAGTATAATGCAGTTTAAGATATTATTAAGATTTCATGGAAAAGGAAATGGCAACCCACTCCAATATTCTTGCCTGGAAAAGTCCATGGACAGAGGAGCCTGGAGGGCTGCAGTCCATGGGGTTACATGACTGAGCACGCATGCATGACAAGGGTGGAAGGAGATGGGTTGGTAGCAATAAACTGGTAGAACTTTTTTTTTTTTAATTCATTTTTCTCTAATTTCCTTATATCCCATTAAATCTTTCTTGCTTTTCAAAGGAAGAAGAAGAGGGAAAGGACATGGAAGGAGACACTGTTGTGAATCCTGGTAGAGACGGTGCCACAAACCAGATTAGGAGAAAGGAACCCCAGATTCCTACCACAACAAATTACAACCGAGTGGGGACCAAATACAACGAGGCTAAGACTAACCGCTCCCCAGCAAGAGGAAGCGAGTTCTCTGCAAAGAGTGATATTCCCAACACACCTTTAGATTCCACTTCCCAGCCAGTCACTGAATTAGACCCAGAAAAAGACGTTCCTTCGACTTCACAGACTGTGACCCAGCCTCCCCCTCTCACTCTGGCAGGCACTTCAGCCTCTTCAAGTGACGGCTCTAAGGCCATTCTCCGATTTCCACAGATGAACTTGTCCGGGACGGTGGAATATCCAGATACAGTTTCTACGACGGAGTCGCAAGAGGTATCTACTGATATCAGTGAGGAAGAGAGTTTATTGACCAGTTTCAAGCTCGATCCCGGAGCCGATGATTCTTCCGGCTCCAGTCCCGCAACTTCCGCTGCGCCCTTCGTCTCCGAGAACACAGCCCGTGGCGACGGACTTCCTTCAGAAAACCCAGAGGTCGTCACATCCGAGGTCTTTACCCCGGAATCTGCGAGAAATGCTTCAGAAGATTCAGCCGCCTCGGGTTCGGAAGACTCTCTCAAGGATCCTTCCGTTGATGGAAATGTGTGGTTTCCTAGTAGGACAGGCGTGACGACACTGCCCGCTGTCGGGTCAGGCAGAGAGAGCTTTCTGCAGACTAATTACACCGACGTGGATAGTGACGAATCGAAGACAACAGCATCCTCTCCTGCAGGCCCACTGCTGTCCCAGGGTCCCTGGGGCTCAGATGTGCGAACGCCACAGTATTCCACCTTTGCGTACCTCCCCACTGAGGTGACGCCTCACGCTTTTACTCCGTCCCCCGGACACCACCATTCGGGCCCCACCGTCAACGTGGTACACGCGCAGACAACTCAACCGGTGTACAATGGTGAGGCACCTCTCCAACCTTCCTACAGTAGTGAAGTCTTTCCTCTAGTCACCCCCTTGTTGCTTGACAACCAGACCCTCAACACTACCCCTGCTGCTTCGAGTAGTGATTGGGCCTTGCATGCTACACCTGTATTTCCCAGTGTCGGTGTGTCATTCGAATCCATCCTGTCTTCCTATGATGGCGCGCCTTTGCTCCCATTTTCCTCCGCTTCCTCCAGTAGTGAATTGCTTCACCGTGTGTATACGATCTCTCAGATCCTTCCGCAAGTTACTGCAGCTCTTGAGAGCGATCAGGGGTCCCTGCATGTTTCTCTGCCGGTGGCTGGGGGTGATTTGCTATTAGAGCCCAGCCTTGCTCCGTATTCTGATGCCATGCCGCATCAGATCACTACGCGTGCTGCTTCGGAGACCTTGGAATTTGGTGCTAGCAAGCCTGCTGTTCTTTATCAAACGCTTGTGTTTTCTCCAGCTGAAGCATCCAGCAGTGATGTCCTGATGCATGCACGTTCTTCAGGGCCTGAACCTTCTTATGCCTTAACTAATGAGGAGGGCTCCCAACACCTCTTCAGGGTTTCTGACAGTTCTGCGGTACCTGGGCGTGATTCTGTTCAGGGTTCCTTATCTAGCAGCCCTAGTCACCACCTACCGATGCCCGAGTCTCCCTTAGTAACCCCGAGCGCATCTTTGCTGCAGCCCACTCAGGGCCTCTCTGGTGACGGGGAGTGGTCTGGAGCCCCCTCTGATAGTGAATTTTTTGTGCCTGACACAGACGGTCTGACAGCCCTTAACATGTCTTCACCCGTTTCTGTAGCTGAATTTACATATCCAGCCTCCATGTCTGGTGATGATAACAAGCTACTTTCTAAAAGTGACAGAATACATGGAGAGGAGACAGAACGGCACATTTCTTCTTTCAGTGACCTGGTTTACCCCTCTGAAAGCACAGTCATGCCTGACCTGTATGATCGTGTAAATACACTGAATGCCTCTTTACAAGAATCCTCTGCCTCCACTTCTAGCCCAGAGGGCGTCCTCCCAGAGCTTCTTGCTTTTACTGCCACTAAGGTTTATGATCATGAGATTAGTCAAATTCCAGAAAATAACTTTCTGGTTCAGTCTTCACACGCTGTATCTCAAGCATTTGGTGACACTTCGCTTAAACCTGCGCTTAGTGCACACTCAGAGCCAGCATCCTCTGACCCTACTTCTAGTGAAATGTTATCTCCTTCAACTCAGCTCTTAGTTTATGAGCCCTCAGCTTCTTTTAATACTGAAGTATTGCTGCAACCTTCCTTTCAGGTTTCTGGTGTTGACTTGTTGCTTAAAACTGCTCTGCCAGCTGTGCCTAGTGACCCAATAGTGGTTGAAACCCCCAAGGTTGATCACATTAGTTCTACAGTACCACATCTCATGGCATCAAATGCCTCTTCAAGGGAAAATACGCTGCACTCTCCATCTGTACCAATCTCTGATGTATCACCTACTCCTAATACGCATGCTGCTTCACTTCAAGTTTTAACCATTTCTTATGCAAGTGAGAAATATTCTGAACCACTTCTGCATAAAAGCGAAAGTTACCACCAAACGGTACCTTCGTTGTACAGTAATGATGAGTTGTTCCAAACTGCCAATTTGGAGCTTAACCAGGCCTTTCCTCCAGAAGGAAGGCATGCATATGCTACTCCTGTTTTATCAGTTGCACCACCAGATACGCTTATAAATAAGCTTGTTTATTCTGATGAAGTCTTCACCTCCACCAAGGGCCCTGTCACCGATGAGGTATTGGCTGGTATTCCTACAGTTGTTTCTGATCCACTTGTAACTGCTGATCCTTCTGTCCCTTTAGGAAATGTGTATGTTTCCATTTCAGCCATTTCTCCCAACAAGGATGGTTCTGTAACCACAACCAAGTTGCTGTTTCCTTCCAGAACAACTTCTGAGCCAATTCAAAGTGCCCGATCTGATGCCAATTTGGTGGGTGGTGGCGACGATGGTGATATTGATGATTACGGTGATGATGATTATGATGATAGAGATAAAGATGGCTTATCCATCAATAGGTGTATGTCATGCTTCTCCTATAGAGAATCACAGGAAAAGGTGATGAATGACTCAGACACCCAGCAGAACAGTTCTGTGGATCAGAATAACCCAATCTCATATGCACTATCTCAGAATTCTGAAGAAGGAAATAAAATCACAGGTGTCATATCAGACGATATGGAAAGAAGTCCTGATAAATCACCACCAACAAATGTGCCACCCCAGAAGCGCAATGATGGAAAACAGGAAAATGATGTTCAGACTCACAATGCCCTGCTTCCTTTCAGTCCAGAATCTAAAGCTTGGGCAGTTCTTACAAGTGATGAAGAGAGTGGATCAGGGCAAGGTGCCTCAGATAGCCTTAATGATAATGAGACTTCCACAGATTTCAGTTTTCCTGATATTAATGAAAAAGATGGTGATGGGGTACTGGAAACAGGTGACCCAGAAATAACTCCTGGATCCCCACAGTCCTCAATACCGACTATTACTAGCAGGCATTCAGAAGTGTTCAACATTTCAGAGGCAGGTTAGTTATGGATCCAAGGGATAGATTGAGGTGTGATGGCTTTCCGCCTCAAAAAAAAAAAAGAAAAATCTTGGAAAGAGGTATTTGGTAAAATGGCCATCATTTTTAAAAGTCAGGATATTTATAAATCAATTTACAAGTTTTAAAATTTGATTTTTTTCATTATTTCAAAGAAATACTGAATGTGTTTTCATCCTTAGATTAACTCTCTCCAAAACAGATAAGATGATTTTAATTTTTTCATATTCCACAAGATGCCTGTTACATGTGAGAGCAATTATGTATACTAATACATTTTTAGTGCACTGCTTTTTAAATAATAGATTGGAGTGTATTATGGATGATTTTAGTTTTAATATTTATGCATATTCTAAATTACATTGCCAACTAAATATATCGAATTACAAACTCTGATATAATATGACATATGTGGCTCTCTCTGACCAACCCAGTGGAAAGGAATTAGATATTTTGGACATCCACATCAGATTGGGGGCTTTAGAAAAAAGTTCTATTGCTAGGTTTTGGAAGTTTAATGGTAAGAATTTTTTTTTAAGATTTAATTTTTTAAGAATGTCTCTTTGATTACCTTAGCATTGCCTAAAGAGGGCAGTGTGAACTAACAAAATGCCTTCTACTTTATACTTGTTACATACCATTCTAAGAAGTTAGATAATGGCCATTAATATGCGTAATATGTATAGGTATTGTATGACAAGGTGTACAACACAAGAACATTTTCTGTAGAAATGCATTTCATTTGTTAATGTATTTTATGCAAACTAATTTATAGCCAGATGTTTCTTCCAGCAGATTGCTTGCAGCATATATAATACAGGTGTTTGCTTTAGATGCCGGGCGGTGGGGAGTGGCGGGGGGGGGAGTACGGAAAGGGGAAATTCAATGCCATTAAGAATATGAAAGGGAGCCTGGTGGGCTGCTGTCTATGGGGTCACACAGAGTCGGACACGACTCAAGTGACTTAGCAGCAGCAGCAGCAAGAATATGTAATACTAGATGATTTCATTGCCTTGATCTTAAGTTTTATAATTTGCTTTTACTACGTTTTAAAGCATTGTTTAAAATGAACAATGAAACATATTTAAATCTCAACAGTGAGTCAAAAAATAAAGTAATATCTTGCACTCTTATTATTGTGCAAAAGTAGGTGTTTAAAATCCAGAACATAGATACCAATCTTATTAGGATAATTTTCCTCTTTGTTATTTCCTTTCCTTGAATGAGTTATGTACTTTTCCTTCAGTGCAGCAGCAATTAAAAGCATGTACATTTTGATAGAGAAGTTTTTCTACATTCTGATTTGATACCTACTTAACATTGCATTCCAGTTTTCAACACTTAAACTCTGTTATGTGAAAATAAGTTATGAATTCATGAGTCACCATATTCATTAGTATCGCCTTATATATGAATTGTTATCTGGCTTCAATTATAGTTTTTGTTTTTTTTCATTTTTATTAGATTGATTTAAAAAGAAAACATCAGGAATGCATCCATTTTCTATCTTATTTTATAGTGACATCATCTATATGTTATTGCTAGATTATTCTGTCATGGAAAGACTATACTCTAAAATGTCAAACCTGAAATTACTGGCTAAAATTACTGCATTTTCTCTTCAATGCACTAATTAGATTTATTTAATTTGAGGATGTTTTCCTACTGATGAGGAAAAAACAATATGAATATAACATCTAACAGCATCGAGTAGTGTAATTGATGACGTAAATAAGATCATATAGGAGGAAATTCTTGCCTGTTTTTAAAACATATCTTAAAAATCATCTGTAGTTTGTCTTATCCAATAATTGAAAATGCCTCTATATCAAATGCATGTAGACTAATTCTGAAACTTACCAATTTATAACCTATTTTTTAGAATGTAGAATAACTTATAAGACATGCTCCTCAAAATAATATAGATAAGACAGATATTAGTACCTGCAACTTATGAATGCATAGACTGAGTCCTAAAGATACTAGATTGCTTGATCTAAATCACACAGGAAGTTAATAAAAAAAAAAAAAACTAAGACTGGAAACATGTGTCATTGGTATCTGTCTCTTAGAGACTACATTTTCATGATTGAGAACAATAGAATATATATATATATAAATAATGTTTAATTTGTAAACCAATATTATTCTTATTTCTTTATTTCCTAATCCTTAGCACATTCTTGCCTTATCATTTAGGTAACTCATATATACTACGGAGCCATATCCAAACATATTTCAGTGTCAACTAATGAATATAAAAAGCAGTATAACTAGTTGCTCTTCATTATAGTATACAAAGCAGCCAATTGATTGTTTTTACTTTCATATGGTAGCTCATATAAAATATTTAGGTTTCATTATATGTAATTATCTTGGCTTTATCATTCTAATTCCCTAATTATAAGGTTTGTTTTAAAATCAGACATCCCAGAGAACTTATGAGTAAAGTCTACATACAAGACTCTGTGTGTGTGCATGTGTGTGTATAATGGATGTATATAGTATGCATGACCCATATATATATATTGCAATTTGTTACATATTTCATGTGTTATATATCTGACATATGTATCACATATTTGATCAGACATATATATATGTATGTACATACATCTATATAAATGAGATATGTACACATCTAAATACATATATATATACACACATACAGCTATGTGCCTACTACAATGAATATTTGTGGTCGTTGAAGACTAGTGAAATTATATAAACTCACTTTGTATGTAAGTTAATGTACGTCATTGGTTCTTAAACTTTAATGTGGATCAGAATCACCCAGAGGGCTTGCTGGGTTTTACCCACAGAGTTTCTTTTTCAGTAGATTTGGGATGGTTGAAGAAGGGCCCCAAATATACATTTCTAACAAGTTTCAGGTGATGCCGATGCCACTGTTCTGGGGGACCTACTTCAAGAATGACTGAAGTAAATAATAATAATAACCTTCATTTGTAATTTCTAGGTACCAGAGACTTTGCTAAGTGGATTATTTCCTTTATTAACCACAAACTTTCTATTGTAACAATAGAAAAAAAAAATGGGAAGACAATTGTGTATAAAACAAAATGCTTTCCTAAATTTCATAAAGCAATACCAGTTCATTCAAACTCAGATTATTTAGGCTTCTGAATGAGTCTCCCCACAGTAGGTAATGATCAGAGAGTATGATTAATGTAATAGAAGGCTAAGTTTAGCCTTCTCTCATAAGAATATTAACTACAGCTCAAGGATCAATTGACTTACAATATTCCCACTTTTTATACAGTTTCATTATTTCCAGTCACAACTTTGAATTCTATTTTTTTTCCTCACAAATGCTTCTGTAATTATAAAAATACACATCTTGGAATATTTGGTTGCCACTTATAATCCTTTGATGCATTTCCTATGTGTAGATTAAATTCTTGACCCTTTCTGCATCACCTCTCTTTACAGAAGGAATCTATCGTTTTAACTCTCAAGTTCTCTCCAGTTAAACATATTTCAGTGCTCTACTTATGAATCTGTGACTGTCAAATTTATCCTCAGATTTTTTCCATTAAATTGACAGTATTTTCAATTAAATTAATGCCCATTGTCTATCACTAAGAATACGGTACTTAGTATAGGTACTTTTATACCAAATGTACCCTATGTGTTGGAAGCAAGGTAGACTCTGATGAGGAATTTAAACTTAGTTACTCCAGAGATCCTACACGTGGACAGAATGACTGTTAGTTTGTAGCAGTGTCAGCTTGTTGTAGCATCCTGTTAGGGTTCTGATGTACAATCATCTTGGTTTCCCACTGCACACACCTCAAAGTAGAAGGGAGGAATTGTGACTGGTCACTGACACTCTGAAGTTCTGAAACTTTTTTTAACAACTTAGAAAGATAGCTTTGTTTGCAGTGATTTTGAAGTTCTAGAACAAAAATCTAGTACCTGATTTGTCACAAAAAATAGTTTGCAGTGATTTTGAAGTTCTAGAACAAAAATCTAGTACCTGATTTGTCATAAAAAATAGTTATTTGCTATCTTCTGAAATAACCCAAGGACAGAATTTAGACTTTTTTGTAGTTTACACTTGCGTATTTAAAAAGAATGTCTTAGATCTGTGCATTCCTTCAATTCACATGCAAAGGTATTTTTATTTTTGATAGAGGAAAACAGTTGGCAAGAAGGGAATTCAAAATGTCTAAATTTTAAATAGTTTGCTGGATTGAAGGGTTATCTTAATGTAAGAAGAGTTATCCTAAGAGTCTCTCTTTATGAAATTATTCATTGTTCCTAATTATTTACCTAACTTTGGTATGAAAAATACTTCCACTACATTTTGGGAAATCAAGATTATATATGGTGATTCAGTAAGTAGCATTGTTTTTCTGGATCATTTTTATTAAAAACTGAATAGTTTTTATTTTAATACTTTTGTTTCCCTTTTCACAAGCTTTTCAAGGCAATATTATGCTTCCTGGTTACCAATCTTTGTTGGATATTACAGTTCCTCAGCTCTGATAGCCTGATTTACTTTTTTCTCTTTTTCTATGAGTGTTTCTTTTTGAAGTATAATTGATCTGTAACACCATGTTAGTCCTTGTTGCACAACATAGTGATTCGATACTTCTGAACATTTCAAATTGATCACCACAGTAAGTTTATTACCATAAGGATATTGCATGATTATTGACCAAATTCCCCACACTATATATTTCACACCTATGACTCACTCATTTATTTTGCAATTGCCTTACTTTTTAAGCTTTGGGTCAGAAATTTCAAAGGTAAGCAACAGCAAGAAGATTGCAGTTATTCAGTTGAAAAATGTTGTGCTTTTTCCTCAAGCTTAAATATCAACTTTCTCAATTTTCTCCGACTACAGAGGCCAGTAATAGTAGCCATGAGTCTCGTATTGGTCTAGCTGAGGGGCTGGAATCCGAGAAGAAGGCAGTTATACCCCTTGTGATCGTGTCGGCCCTGACTTTTATCTGTCTAGTGGTTCTTGTGGGTATTCTCATCTACTGGAGGTAAGTTGAATGTTTTGGATGTGTATTTCATAGAGCTCAGATTTTACCTTTGTTTTACCTGAATGTTCTGCAAAACATACTCAAAATTCACTTTACTTGAGAGCTACCACTAATTTATCCAGGTAACTCTGAGTAAGAAGAATTTGTGAATCCAAAGACATAATAATAAAAGATCTGACAATTCTTCACACTTGTGTCAAACAATTAAAGGTAAAATGGAGGAACTTTGACTTCAGTTAATATTTAATACAGTATTTTGACAGTTTTACTTTCATGTTAATCTAATGAACATTCTGATGTTACCATAGCATCTAAGGTTCTCAGTTAAATTCTTGAGCTTTTTGAACTTTAAAAGTTATTATTTTGGAAAACATGGTTTTTGATATAGTGAAAAATATTTTTTTTTTTTTACTTTACAATATTGTATTGGTTTTGCCATACATCAACATGAATCCACCATGGGTGTACACGTGGTCCCCATCTTGAACCTCCCTCCCACCTCCCTCCCCGTACCATCCCTCTGGGTCATCCCAGTGCACCAGCCCCAAGCATCCTGTATCCTGCATCAAACTGGACTGGTGATTCATTTCTTATATGATATTATACATGTTTCAATGTCATTCTCCCAAATCATCCCACTCTCTCCCTCTCCGACAGAGTCCAAAAGACTGTTCTATACATCTGTGTCTCTTTTTTTATAGCAGTGGATTTTGTAGAAGAAACATATCAACTGCATGCTAATAAAAAAAAAAACATACACAAAAGTACAAATCAAGCATTAAAATAGAATACAATTTGAAGATAAATGACTATGTTAAGAGGAATGGGATTTTAAAATTCATTATTGTTTGCCTTGAGGATGAGATAGAGCTTCATTCTTATCAATAACCTATTGAAACTTTTAAAAGGCAAGGAACATTGCCTCTATCATAAGAGTCTGATCTTATGGCAAACAGAACACAGTGCAAATTTATGTTTACTAGGGACATAATATAAATCAGTATAAATGCTATAACCATGTCTGTTGGAAAGCAAGGACTTTATGATGATATAAGGAAACCTATCTAAACCAAGAAAGGGCATAACTTAGTACTTTATCCTTTTGTTTTAAAAGAGAGTTTTATTCAGTTTAGCAACATCTGTCTATAAGTTTATCATCACCACTCTTTGTGTTATTCCAAAATATCTTTTCTCAGTTTATTAAAAAATATTTAGTATGTTTATTGACTGTTTCCCATGTGCTCAGTATAGAGTGAAATACTGTGGGAGCATATAAAAAAAGGAATGAATGGAGAGTCACCACTGTCAAGATGTTTATGCTTATTGAAGAGAAAGAGTTTTCCATGAAAAATGTGTAAAATATTACACAGAAGTGTATGCATGGCAGCTGAAATGTCTTAAAGTTAAGAGTAGTCAGAGAAAAAAAGAGCCTGATGGGCCAGAATGGGCAGCATAAATGAGAAATGTCGAGCTTAAGCTGGATAGGATTCACAAAGAGGAACTAAAGGAGAAGGGTGTGCCAGGCAGGGTCCTGGCAGGTAGGAAGACTGGAAAGAAGGGATGAACTGTGTGTGTCTGAGACTGTGGGGTTGGATCATCTAGCTGCATGTGGTTGTATATTGGTTGACTAAGGTAGACTGTTTCCATGAGCAGCCATATTTCATATCTGACTTCTTTTACAGAACAGAGTAGACTGCAGACTATAGAAAACAGATCATGCTTTTGTTATCATGAATGGATTAGGAATCTGTTGTGTCCGTAACATCATGCAAACAAAACTGCTTTCTTTAATGATTCCTGTAATCACCAATGCCTCTTTTGACAGAAGATTTCATGTTTAGCGGAGTACCACAGCACAGTACCTAATGCATAAATGTTTGCTCAGCAAGAATTCATTACTTGCTGTTCTTCTTACTCCCCATGGGACTTGTTGGCCAGACTTCTTACCAACACTGATGTCATGTTTGTTCAGATTACTGTTTTATATCTAAGCTAATTTTCTCTGCCAAGTCAATTTTCGAAGTTAATGGGAATTGAAGTTAGACAAACATAAAATAGGGTGAGAAATGAGATCATATTCTATTTCATAGTAAATAGTGTTAGAATAAATTTCAGTTAAAGTGTTAGATAGTTTATAGTTAAAAGGTTGAAGTAATTAGAATGAGTTTTTTAATCTGTTACTTAATATTCCAAGTTTATTTTGTACAAAATTAAAAATCAGTGCCTTACTTAATACGATTTGAGATTTCATGGCAAAGTCAAGTCTGGAGTGGTTTATATCTTTTTGTTATTAGTAGGCCATTCCATCTGTACTTATGTGGATAAAAAAGATGAAATATAAGTTGGAAAATATTAATTTGACCTTCCTCCATGAAACATTTCTGTTTTCCTTACAAATAACACATATAATTTGAGTACAGAGTGTTAGTTTAAAATATGAACAATCTTAGAGTTTTATGTGTATATTTTATATCTAACAATCAAATGTCCTGATAAAATTTGTTACTCTCATCCATTTACAAATTTAACATAACTGTCCATCTCACAGCCATTTGAAGTTAATTCACTCCCAAATATAACTTTTTAAATCAGTGAGATGAATACACTAGGAATACTATTTGCTAAGCTACAAAATGACAATGGTAGTGCCTTCTTCACGGTTTGTCTGAATTATTCACATTCTAGGGTAGCTGCATTTCTGAGCAACATGATTTCATTCACCAATATGGAAACATTTTAGACCTTTGTGCAAACTATAGCCTGTAGAAAGGTTTAAAAATCTAATGACATACCAACAAGAGTCTTAATGTTAATAGTAACATTGTCCTTATAAGTTTTTCCAGTTTATATATTAAAACACTTTTCTAACCTAATTCTTTAGGAGAAAAAAATCACAAATGGTATGATAAATCCTCTCTTTTGCCTAATTTACCTAACTCAAAGTGGTCTCTTACGTTTGGTATAGACCTTAAGAGAAAGCATGCCGTAGCAGGAAGACGGAACAAATCAGAGGCGATAAAATCTGGGTCTCTTTTCCAGTTCTGCCCAACATTTATTATATGGCTTTGGGCAAGTCACTCACCCATCTTAGTGTCCTCTTTTTACTGTTTGGGGGAGAGATCATCTTTTAGATTGGAGTCAGACTTTCTTCAGGGTTTCTGTGATGAATACAGCATAACAAATATTGTTTCATATTTGTATAAGGATCCAAAAACTGGAATAATAATTATACATTTCTAGCTTTTAATTCCAAATACTGTGATGAAAAGGTGTAAATTAAATAATCAGATTAACATTGATTGATAGGACCTATGTCTACAAGTTTAAAACAGTCATCACTTTTTTCTTCATGGCTGAGTGATAATTAGCAGGAGACGTAGTTATCAACACTTAGCACATAGACGTGAAGACACTCACTGCTGATACAGAACAGATGGACCATAGATACCGAATCTTGTCATACATTAAATAATATGCCTTGAAATTATTTTCCAGATGTTTTAAGGTATAATTTACATGAGCCAAATCATAAGTTTCCGAGACACAAAATTATTTCCATAAGAATAGCTTCAAAAAGTTCTTTTTAAAGATGACAAAGAGGAAATTTTGGAGAGCCTTTTTTAATAGTTAGAATCTGAAAAATACCGAAAATGTGTTCAAATAAACAGCACTCCATCAAAAGCAATATAGAACAGAGTTTTCCATAGGCACCCTTGTTCTGACTTGGGAGAGTGGGAAGAGAAGCAATATAATTTTTCTCTTGATATTAAATTTGTGGGTCATTGGTAGCTACCATCCAGAATGGAGGACTCCCAGTGCCATGCTACCTTTTATACAGAATGTCACCTCCTAGGTAAGACTGTACCATAAAGAGTTCCTAAGCCACATACAGATGCTCTTCATCCAGAATGAATCCTGTGCTATTTTAATTGTTTCCTACTTTTAAGCTTATTGGTATGATTTATAAGATTCTTTTGTCACCTGTTAATACAAGTAACATTACTAGACCACTTATTTTCTAAAACCAACAAATATTTGATTACATAGCTGAAAAGAAGAGCTGGAATTTACTGCAAGGAATATTAGCAACATCTTAAACCTTGGTACTGATATGTTTTAATTTGCCTTTTCCCATTGTAAGAGATGTTGCCTTCTTCCCATTCTCTCAGACACATCCTCTGTTTAGGCATCTATCCATCCATCCATCCACCCATCAATCCATCCTTCTCTACCTGTATATTCTACCTCTTCCTCCCAAATGTTTTGAAATTTTAAGTTAATCTCATTTGAGGCTCCAGTAGGCAAGAGAGTCTAGGATGCAGCTGTATACATTATGGTTGATGGAATTCTACTGGAAATTCTACTGGAAATCCATCTAACCATTCAACATTTAATACCTATTGCACTCCTGGCATTGTATTTAAAATTGGGTCTACATAAATCAAAAGACATGGCCCCATCTTTAAAATATTTATATAATGAGGATAAAGGCCCAAAACAAATATACTACAAAATGATTACTTTTACCACCAATTAATTAAAATATTTAAAATAAGTTGAAGGTCATTCTTGCATTATTTAAGCATATTTTTCAAAGCAATCTTTTTAAACAAGAGTGTGAATGGACGTTTGTGTTCATTATAATAGAAACAAAAACTGGAATGCAAGAATCTGCTTAAGAAATGAGAGGCTGTTTCACAGAGAAGATGCTGCTGAGCTGTCTTTTAAAAGGAAATATTTGCATGGCACATTAGTGACCGAGGCATTTTGGTCAGAAGAACCATGTTTAAAGCAGAGAGAAGAAATAACTGAGTTAGAGCAGGCAAGACATGTTCAGTGATCTACAACATGTTTGTTATTGGACATAAACTTCAAGGAGAAAAGTCAAAAAAGGTTTGGACCACAGATAGGTAGGGTTTAGATATTTAAAGATTTGTATACTACAATCTAAAAATCTGTCAGGTACAGAACTAAAGTCAATATGTCAAAGTAAAAGGGAGATAGGTTTGAGGCTCAATATAAAAAAAATATCAATAGTAAGAGGTGTTACATTGGAACACAAAGGTCTCCTCTTTGGGTACCATTTGGAGATACTTACAAGGGATGGATTTTCAGGTTAGTGTAAGAAATGTGTAGCAGCTAAAGATGATTCATAGAGAAGTAAGCTCCTTGTCACAGAAGGATTCAAACTGATCCTTTTTATATGTCAGAGATGCTGGAGGAAGGACTCCGGTATTAGCTGTGATATTGCACTAGATCCCTTAAGGTATTAAATATTTTACAACTTTAAGATTCATTGAAAAATAAAGAAAAGCCCTTTCAGCTGGCTTTTGCAACCATATTTTAAAGGAATCAAAGAGATTTTTAATTCTGTGATCCTAAAAGCAAGTATCAAATCCAGTGTCTCCCTATCAGTGGGGCAGAAGATACTACATCTGTGATTGCACAGATGGCCCACACTTTCTTGAAGTTTCTGCTCTAGACTGGTGTCAGTTCTGCTCAGATGTGGACTTTCAGTAGAAAAGAATCTTTATCTTGAGACCTGTGGCCCTCCTCTTTCCCATTTCTCATTGCTCTGCCAGGCTTTTTCCACTCTTCGGGATATGAGCCTTGCTTCGGTCTTTTTGCCCCACATCGTAGTTGATGGTACATGTACTTGTCTTCCTCCTACATCACCTCTTCTCTGTTGAAAACATTAGTGTGTTCTGTCAATTATCTGTACTCTCACAGGTTTGATTCTGATTATACTATCACAGCAGATAGCTATTTTTTTTTGCTGTGCACATCATTACCTTTGGATTTGTTTTTAAACTTGTGACATTAGAGTTATAAATAAACTATATAATTTTTTTACTATTGATACCTATGGCAGTGAATTCATTGAACAAATATTTCAGGGCACCTATAACATGCCAGACATCATTATGAGGACTAACACTACTTTAAGACCAAGTGTCTTGCCTTTTGTTGGGCTTGACAGGTTGGTCAGTGGTAAAGAATCTGCCTGCTAGTGCAGGAGACACAGAAGATGTGGCTTCAATCCTTGGGTCAGTAAGATCCCCTGAAAAAGGAAATGGCAAACCACTCCAGTGTTCTTGCCTGGAAAATTCCATGAACAGAGGAGCCTGGTGGGCCACAGGCTATAGTGCTGCAAAGAGTCAGACACGACTGAGCATACACATGCATCTTTGCTTTTGGGGGACTTACATTCTGGTGAGGGAGGACCAACTAAAATTATGAACGATGAATAAACAAATATATAAATAAAGTATTTCAGAGAGTGATAAGTGCCATAAAGCAAACAAAAAAGGGGCAGAATAGTGACTTAGCCAGAGGGGCTTATAGTTTTATTAATAGCTTAGGTGGTCAGAGAAGGACTCTCAGAGGAAGTGGCATTTGAGCCAATGTGTAAATGATGGGAAAGAGGCAAGTGGCCAGAGGGAACACCAAGAACCACGACCCTGGGATAATACTGCAGGACTTCTTGGAAGGAGAAAGGGATGACCAGTGGGTTAGAGCCTAGTGGTTGCAGAAGTGACAAGAGATGAGACTACTGGTGGGGGTATGGAGGGGGAACCAGGTCACAGAGGGTCTCACTGCCCTTGCTGAAATAATGGAATATCATTCTTATTCCAGTGGGAAACCACTGAAGAATTTTATGCAGGGAACTGATTATTGAAAGAAAATATCACAATTGAAGTGTGTCATATAAGAACAAATGTTAAAGTTCATTAGGATAAATACCTTGTTGCTTGGATTTTTCAAATGAAAAACGAGATTGGCATTTTCACTCAAACAGATCTTTCCATTTAAACTTAACCACTCATGAGTAATGCTTCAAATAAATTAAATGACCCACATCAAAGAGTGTCATTAGCAGTTTTAATTATCTACATTTTTTAATTAACGATAGTTTGCAGTAGTTTACAGCAGCAGTTGGTTCTTTGCTCTTCTCAATAGTTTGCATGAGCTCGTACCAGATGTTACTCTTATTATCTAAATGAAAATAGATTCAGGTGACCTTATAGGTCACAGTTGTGGTTGATTCCAAATATATTCATTCTCAAAACCCTCATCAAGGCTAGCATCTGTTGGAGAGAAAATCACCCCTGTTTTTGGTTACATGCTCATTATTTCTTCACTTCATTTTGTCATTACGACATTGTCATACTTGTAATATAAAGCTGTCTTTTTTCATCAAAATGTTACCATAGTGGAAATTCGCTTCTACCTGGTCATTCCTTGTGCCTTTTGCTAGCAGCTGAATAGCCTCAGAACGGCATGGTCCTTTAAATATTGAGTGAAAAATAGCTTTGGATAGGCTATCTTTTCTACTCTGAACCTGTACAAAGTGGCAGGACATCCTGGTATACAGCAACAGTAGAAGAGTATGTAGGGTATTGAGGTATCCTACTCCTTGGCACCAACTGCAAGTTCAAGTGTTACCTTTGCTTATAGCATGTCTGATACCTGCTCGCTCTTCTGCATCTGGTACAGGTAAAACTGAGATAAAATTGGAGGCTGTAAAATTCTTTAATACCTGTGTTTTGTAAAAGTAGGTAATAGATTTCCACTTATGTTTTTTAATTCTGAAGATTTCTGTCATAATTTTTAAGCCTCTCAGAAGTTGTCTTCTTGTCCATTCCAGATAGTAGTATAAATTGCCTTCTTTTCTTTCCAGGAAATGTTTCCAGACTGCACATTTTTATTTAGAGGACAGTACATCCCCTCGAGTAATATCCACACCTCCAACACCTATCTTTCCAATTTCAGGTAATAGCTTAAAGTGTGACCCTGAGTAGCTGGTAGATGTTAAATGAAAAGCATGATGTTGGAAGGTTTGTCCTTATTGAAGCACTTTGCAAATGCTATAATGTAGATTAGTAAATGTCTGTGTTGCCTAAAATATTATGTATCAGGCATTCAGGTTTTTAACTTGTTAATTTTGAACATTCTTAACCATACAGGTGATGTGACAAAATAATTTATAGTTGTTCAGATGTTGTATGTTAAAGAATATAAATATTTATAGCAATAATATATTAGTAAGGAATAATGCTGACCTTCAGTCATTTCAGTTACTTTAGTGGATATCTAAACACCAAAAGTCAGACTAAATCAATGCAGTAAGGATGGACAGGACAAAAACCACAAAAATAAGAATAAACTTTGATTTCTTTCTGATTATCTGAGTGAATGTGAGAAAAGTTTTCTTAACTACATTAGGGGAAAATAAAGAAACTATATAATGGTGAGGGTAGAAAAGAAACATGAGCACAAAGTGTGGTTGCCTGAAATAGTTTAAGTAAAAATGTCAGACCATTGAATACCTGGAAAAGCATCAACTGATAAAGATCAGAACTTACCTAGTTAACAATATTCAAGAATTAACAGGAGTCACTTTAAGACTCTCACTGACTCTGGAAATCACATTGTCACTAAGGTCGCAGACACTTGTTGAATTAACATTTTATAACATTTCAGGATGAAAAGTGGTAACAACAAAAAGTTGTCTAGAAATGTGGGAATTAAGGAAGAAGAACAGGAGGACAGAAGATGATACAAGGACAAGGAGACCAGGGAAAGCAAAAGGAAACATTCCTCTCCATGCCTTTTACAGAAGTCTCTTTTTAAATTATCTGAGATGCCATATGTTACTGCTTGAGGTCTACAGGATGTTATCTTCTGAAGTCTCATGCGATTTAAAAAACAGAAAAATAAAACAGAAGCATTTTCATTGCAATTTTCAACAGACATAGGAGTTAGACCTGTTTTGCTCTTTCACCTCTTTTATCAACTTTGTGTCTTTAACCACCACTGTTTTATTGGCTTTTCCAGTTTATATTAAAATTCTGTCATTTCTTTTAGTACAGAACCATTTCTCATTAACATACTTAGAATTTTTGAGACCAATTGCTCTCAGTTATCTGTTGGGTTTACTTTCCTTCACTGTCAAACATACCTCTCCTACATACCCTGTCAGCATGAGTAAGCAAATTAAGTCTAACATTATCTAAAGTCCAACACAGTTTATTATTAATAAATAAAATAATCCAAAATTGGGTTGTCCAGGAAATCCAGACCTCCTGTCCTATTTCTCAGAAGAATGGTGATTGAGGGCATCTCTTCCTTTCATCTGCTCAGCTCTTAAAGATGCACTCTTGAGCACCCCCAACATATGCATACGTTCATGTGAAATCAGAAAATAAAAAGATAAGCTAGTCTCACCTACTTGCAGACCAATTTGTAAAAGAACTTACTGGAAGACATGATAGCAAATGAGAAGTAATCAATTTGCTCATGGAAAGAGGTTAGCTCTGCTGAGGAATATCCATGGGTTTGGCAGAGCTTAGGACTAATGATTTAGATGTGACAAGTTATTTCTGTATGTGACAAGTTATTTCTGTTTTCTTATCTAATTATAAAAGCTACTTCCAGGCAAGATGCTTCTGTAGGTGTGAAGGTGGAATTACACCTTTGTCTAGTGTTTCTTAAGCTTAACTCGTTAATTCAATTTTAGTATTCAGGTATGCTTATCTGAAAGAGAACAGATGGATTCTAATTTTTTTTTTAATCAACAAATTCTTGGTAACTGAAGCTTAAAAATATTAAATGGCCTAGATGCTGAACATCTGTTGATGTAAATAACTGTTTCTAGTGAAATGTGTTTGATGTTTCCTTGTCAGAGATATCACTTGTGAAGTTGCACACTGTGAACTAGTAATATGTTTAATCTAAGAAAGCCTTTCCAGGGGGGAAAAAAGAGAAAAAACAGAAACAGGTAAAAAAATTGGCCCCTTCACAATTAATTAACAGATCCAGTGACTTTGTTTACATAGCATTTTTTCAAGTTAGAATTCTTGAAATTTTACAGATTAAAAGTCCCAAAGGTTTTTGACAGTATACTTAATGAATAGTCTGCATATAAATGTTTTCTATTATTTATGGAGAAAAAGAAAAAATGTTTTCAAATGTAAACATCTGACAATTTATTGGAGAGACTCTAAACTGTACAATTGTATAAAAACTGAAATTGCACTCTATATTATGTTAAATCCATAATGAAGTTGAAAATATATATTTCTGCATTTTTTCCCCAGAACTGACAGGCAACTCCCACTCATGTTAAAGAAAATTATCCATAAAGTGATGCAGTCCATTGGATGTTATTTATAACTTAACATTGAAAATTAATTATCTTCTCTTTAGTATATGAAAGGAAAAGATTCCTGATGAAAATCAGAATTCTAAAATGCAGGTTATGATTAATAGTAAATATAGGGAAAATTGATAATTGTTGTTTATTGTTTCTCTGAACATAGATTCAGTCGAGATTATAGGAATAATTGAATTTTGAAGTTGTTTTAGAAGAAAGCTCTTTATAAATCCCCACAAATGAGAGGCACATTTATTTCTGTTGAGTTATCCTTTCCAACTTAATTTTTTTTATTCACTTAGATGATGTTGGAGCAATTCCAATAAAGCACTTTCCAAAGCATGTTGCAGACTTACATGCAAGTAGTGGGTTTACTGAAGAATTTGAGGTATGATTTTAATATGTCTCTTTTAAACAGTATGGAAAATAGTGATTTTTTTTTTGAAATTCACCAATAGGCGATTTCTTGAATTGAAACCATTTCCATTCTAGTGAAATTATTATTTCCATAATCAGTTATGTGTTTAGGATATGTGTGATAGTTATCATATAATTTAGCAAATTGGTTTTCCATTTTAAAATTCAGCTGTACTAGTGGAAAAAACAAAACCATAGTTAATTCCCATAAAATAAGAACTATAGTATTCTTTTTTTAATCTGAATTGGTAACACTGATTCCTTTTAATTTTCTAAACTATATAGATTATAATAAACTAGTAAATTTCATAATTTTCAGCCAAAGTACATACAAACTCCTCCCTGTAAGGATTACACCAGTGTAAATGCAAAAACACTTATTATACAAGGCATAATAAATATTATCCAAGGTAAAGTCCCATCTTCTCAAGAAAATACACATTTCTAAAAAACATTGGAACTTCACAGTCACTGAAAATTTTTCTAGTAGTATTCTGTAAAACACTCTTAGATGGTAGGCACAGGGAAATTTACTGCAAATTTATCGTGGCCCACTGAATTATCAGTTAAGATTTTTCAAAATAGGGTGCCCTCAGCCAACAGTTAACAGTAATAACCACAGCATAAAGTTACCTTCGTTGAGCACTCCCTACATGTCAGTCATTGTACTAGATGCATCTACAATCAACCTTCACCCAATTCTGGAAGTTATTTGTTTTTATTTCTAATCATATTGATGAAAGCAACTTCGACAAAAGTTATTTAACAACTAATAAACAGCATGGGCTTCCCAGGTGGTGCCAGTGGTAAAGAACCAGTCTAAGAGACGTTGCGAAGATCCTCTGGAGAAGGAAATGGCAACCCACTCTAGTATCCTTACCAGGAGAATCCCATGGATGGAGGAGCCTGGAAGGCTACAGTCCATAGGGTTGCAAAGAGTTGGACACAACTGAATGGACTTAACACCTGTGAATGTGTAATCTCCATCTGCCTCACTCTTATGAGGATTTAGGACTGAAGGCATTTGGAGCTCACCTGGATAATACAGTATAATCTCCTTATCTCAAGTATCTTATCTTAATACATAGCAGAGTGGGGCTTCCCAGGTGGCTCAGTGGTAAAGAATCTACCTGCCAAGCAGGAGATGCAAAAGTTCAGTTCAGTTGCTCAGTCCTGTCCAACTCTTTGCAACCCATGAACTGCAGCACGCCAGGCCTCCCTGTCCATCACCAACTCCCACAGTTTACTCAAACTCATGTCCATAGAGTCAGTGATGCCGTCCAATCATCTCATCCTCTGTCATCCCCTTCTCCTGCCTTCAATCTTTCCCAGCATCAGGGTCTTTTCAGATGAGTTACCTCTTCATATCAGGTGGCCAAAGAATTGGAGTCTCAGCTTCAACATCAGTCCTTCCAATGAACACCCAAGACTGATCTCCTTTAGAATGGACTAGCTGGGTCTCCTTGCAGTCCAAGGGACTCTCAAGAGTCTTCTCCAACACCACAGTTCAAAAGCATCAATTCTTCAGCACTCAGCTTTCTTTATAGTCCAACTCTCACATCCATACATGACCACTGGAAAAACCATAGCCTTGATTAGACAGACCTTTGTTCACAATGTAATGTCTGTGCTTTTTAATATGCTGTCTAGGTTGGTCATAACTTTCCTCTCAAGGAGTAAGCGTCTTTTAATTTCATGGCTTCAGTCACCGTCTGCAGTGATTTTGCAGCCCCCGAAAATAAAGTCAGCCACTGTTTCCACTGTTTCCCCATCTTTTGCCATGAAGTGATGGGACCAGATGCCATGATCTTAGTCTTCTGAATCTTGAGCTTTAAGCCAACTTTTTCACTTTCCTCTTTCACTTTCATCAAGAGGCTTTTTAGTTCTTCTTCACTTTCTGCCATAAGGGTGGTGTCATCTGCATATCTGAGGTGATTGATATTTCTCCCAGCAATCTTGATTCCAGCTTGTGCTTCCTCCAGCCCAGCGTTTCTCATGATGTACTCTGCATAGAAGTTAAATAAGCAGGGCGACAATATACAGCCTTGACGTACTCCTTTTCCTATTTG
Organism: Cephalophus harveyi; assembly: GCA_006410635.1. NCBI lineage: Eukaryota > Metazoa > Chordata > Mammalia > Artiodactyla > Bovidae > Cephalophus > Cephalophus harveyi. The sequence continues at coordinate 73,362 of SJYT01055894.1, read as the reverse complement.
GAACCAGTCTGTTGTTCCATGTCCAGTTCTAACCTGACCTGCATACAGATTTCCCAAGAGGCAGGTCAGGTGGTCTGGTATTCCCATCTCTTTCAGAATTTCCCACAGTTTATTGTGATAGACTTTGGCACAGTCAATAAAGCAGAAATAGATGTTTTTTGGGAACTCTTTTTCGATAATCCTGCAGATGTTGGCAATTTGATCTCTGGTTCCTCTGCCTTTTCTAAAACCAGCTTGAACATCTGGAAGTTCACGGTTCACATATTACTGAAGCCTGGCTTGGAGAATTTTGAGCACTTCTTTACTAGCATGTGCTGCTGCTAAGTCACATCAGTCATGTCCGACTCTGTGTGACCCCATAGATGGCAGCCTACCAGGCTCCTCCGTCAAAAGTACTGGAGTGGGTTGCCATTGCCTTCTCCGTACTAGTGTGTAAGATGAGTGCAATTGTGCGGTAGTTTGAACATTCTTTGGCATTGCCTTTCTTAGGCATTGGAATGAAAACTGACATTTTCCAGTCCTGTGGCCACTGCTGAGTTTTCCAAATTTGCTGGTATATTGAGTGCAGCACTTTCACAGCATCATCTTTCAGGATTTGAAATAGCTCAACTGGAGTTCCATCACCTCTACTAGCTTTGTTCGTAGTGATGCTTCCTAAGGCCCACTTGACTTCACATTCCAGGATGTCTGGCTCTAGCTGAGTGATCACACTATCATGATTATCTGGGTCATGAAGATCTTTTTTGTACAATTCTTCTGTGTATTCTTGCCACCTCTTCTTAATATCTTCTGCTTCTGTTAGGTCCATACCATTTCTGTCCTTTATCGAGCCCATCTTTGCATGAAATGTTCCCTTAGTGTCTCTAATTTTCTTGAAGAGATCTCTAGTCTTTCCCATTCTATTGTTTTCCTCTATTTCTTTGCACTGATCACTGAGGAAGGCTTTCTTATCTATCCTTGCTATTCTTTGGAACTCTACATTCAGATGCTTATACCTTTCCTTTTCTCCTTTGCTTTTCACTTCTCTTCCTTTCACAGCTATCTGTAAGACCTCCTCAGACAACCATTTTGCCTTTTTGCATTTCTTTTTCTTGGGAATGGTCTTGATCACTGTCTCCTGTACAGTGTCACAAACCTCTGTCCATAGTTTATCAGGCACTCTGTCTATCAGATCTAGTCCCTTAAATCTATTTCTCAATTCCACTGTATAATCATAAGCGATTTGATTTAGGTCATACCTGCATGGTCTAGTGGTTTTCCCCACTTTCTTCAATTTAAATCTGAATTTGGTAATAAGGAGTTCATGACCTGAACCACAGTCAGCTCCCGGTCTTGTTTTTGCTGACTGTGTAGAGCTTCTCCACCTTTGGCTGCAAAGAATATATATAATCAGTCTGATTTTGGTGTTGACCGTCTGGTGATGTCCATGTGTAGAGTCTTCTCTTGTGTTTTTGGAAGAGGGTGTTTGCTATGACCAGTGCATTCTCTTGGCAAAATTCTATTATCCTTTGCCCTGCTTCATTCTGTACTCCAAGGCCAAATTTGCCTGTTACTCCAGGTGTTTCTTGATTTCCTACTTTTTGCATTCCAGTCCCCTATAATGAAAAGGACGTCTTTTTTGGGTGCTAGTTCTAAAAGGTCTTTTAAGTCTTCATAGAACTGTTCTGCTTCTTCAGCATTACTGGTCGGGGGCATAGACTTGGATTACTGTGATACTGAATGGTTTACCTTGGAAACAAACAGAGATCATTCTGTCGTTTTTGAGATTGCATCCAAGTACTGCCTTTCGGACTCTTGTTGACAATGATGGCTACTCCATTTCTTCTAAATGAATCTTGCTTACAGTAGTAGATACAATGGTCATCTGAGTTAATCACCTATTCCAGTCCATTTTAGTTCACTGATTCCTAGAATGTCGACATTCACTCTTGCCATCTCTTGTTTGACCACTTCCAATTTGCCTTGATTCATGGACCTAACATTCCAGGTTCCTATGCAGTATTGCTCTTTACAGCATTAGACCTTGCTGTAAAGCATTAGACCTCCATCACCAGTCACATCCACAACTGGGTGTTGTTTTTGCTTTGGCTCCATCCCTTCATTCTTTCTGGAGTTATTTCTCCACTCATCTCCAGTAGCATATCGGGCACCTACTAACCTGGGAAGTTCATCTTTCAGTGTCCTTGAGACACTGAGAACCCTTGAGAACCCCATGAACAGTATGAAAAGGCAAAAAAAAAAAAAAAAAGGAGATGCAGGAAATATAGGTTCTTTCTGTGCATCAGGAAGATACCCTAGAGAAAGAAATGGCAATCCATTCCAGTATTCTTGACTGGGAAATCCCATGGACAAAGGAGACTAGTAGGCTGTAGTCTGTGGGGTCGCAAGGAGTCACAAATGAGCATTCAAGCAAATAGCAGGGCTGGGATTGAAATCAAACAGTCCTGTCCTTTCCATTCTAAAAATCATGGGCTCCCCAGCCCAACCGCAGCCTCTCCAAGTACTCAATCTACCTCCCTCTTTGAAGCCCTTCGAGATCTGACCCTGATCAGAGGCTATACCCTAGTTCCTAATACAATCCGCAACTTCTTCCCATGAATCAGATCCCCAAGAGCATAGTTATGGAAGGAAAATGCCAGGGATTAGAAAGCTTTAAAAAACCAAAGGAAAAATAAATGAAATATATGTTTTCGCTAAATTAAAAACAGTAGAAGCCAGCTAATTTAATCTTGAAGTCTAAGCCATAGCTATATTGAATAAGAAAGTACTATGAGGTGACTACTAAATAAAATGGAATAATATGAAGAATTATATTTTTAAAACATCAAATGATTTTTTCCTATCATAACAGAGGTTACTAGATGGTGCAGTATGAGTTTACAGAAACAAACAGGCATCAATCAAACAAACTCCTACTTGCAAAAAGGAGAATATGTTAAGGATGGGTTTAACTTTCCAGATGTTAAAAACCATAAGGAAAAATAGAGAATTTATTGTAAAAGTTGCTGATAGCATATATACAAAAGTAGATACACAGTTTTCATAATTATAAAATCATAAATCATTTTAAATAGTATTAGGCAGTTCATGATGATTAAATTAATAAAATAACCTCACACTTTTATTCAAAAAGTATATTCTTAATTCCATTGCTCTTAACTCACTGATTGAAGAAAGCATTTTATTAACTTAATAATTAGCTTAATAATTAATAATTCTGTACGTTTTAAATGGGTCATATATTAAATTGTTTTAAAATCTAGAGTCAGAATGACTTGCTGCAAAAGAGGCCTTGGAATGCTTGTTTAGTAAAGGGCTGATAATACATTTAAAATAAATAAATAAAAATAAAGGAGATGTGTATAAGAGACAGGTATATAGAAAGTTATACTATTTAAATTTTATTTCAAAAGACATAATATATATGATAAAAAACTTTAGGAGATGTCTAATGTGTTGACAACTCTAAATCTGTTACAAACCACCTAATTAAGGACACTGTTTAGTCTTAAAATTACTCAAAATCAACAACAAAAAAAGTATCACTAATTCAGTTTCAATTAATTCTATCATGATCAAATATAATTATATTTGAATATTAGCAAATCTGACTCATATGTCAAAATGTGTCATCAAGTATGTGGTTTCTCTCATCAACATTTTAAAAATTCATCATATTATTATACCACTGTCCCCTTTTGAAAGTGTTATTTTTTCCTTTTACATGATTTTAAGGTTCCGAACTGTTAGAAATTTTGATTTGCATGCAACTGTTTGAAACATTCTGTTGTGTTAGTATTTGACAAATGTATTTATTGCATGATCATGGTTTTCCATTGTAAACCTAATATGAACACTTTTTTTTCTCATTTGTCGTGTGCTGTGGAATTTGATTTCTTTACTTTTTTGGCATTCATTCCCTCATTAGACACTGAAAGAGTTTTACCAGGTAAGGCATTATTTCACTGCATTTTCTTATAGCCCAAGAAGTAGTTGATGTAACATGTAAAAAAGTTTTTTGATAGACTGTTTTGTTTGTTGTCTTCCTTAGTGTATTTTAAGGCACTTTGTTTGAAAGGATGTGTATTAAAATGTTACCCATGCAATTTCTTTACAGGAGGTGCAGAGCTGTACTGTTGATTTAGGTATCACAGCAGACAGCTCCAATCACCCTGACAATAAGCACAAGAACCGATACATAAATATTGTTGCCTGTAAGTATATCTTTCACTCAACTCTGACCTTATCGTTGCAGTGCTTTTAATTCAGTGTCCTGAAGTTCTCTGACAGAGAACCCCAGTGAAGCTGTTTCAGGACCTTTGTTTGGCCAAAGTACTGGAGTTTCAGCTTTAGCATCATTCCTTCCAAAGAAATCCCAGGGTTGATCTCCTTCAGAATGGACTGGTTGGATCTTCTTGCAGTCCAAGGGACTCTCAAGAGTCTTCTCCAACACCACACTTCAAAAGCATCAATTCTTCGGCGATCAGCCTTCTTCACAGTCCAACTCTCACATCCATACATGACCACAGGAAAAACCATAGCCTTGACTAGACGGACTTGTGTTAGATAATACATATTGTTTAACTACTCCAGCTTAAATACATTTTGCAATTAATGACATCTGTTTCTTTTGAACAAAATAAACTCATGTTTTAATCCAGTCCTTTCTTCAGACCTCATAGCCTGTAAATTTGTTCTTATGTTTTCTGTCATTATTTGTATTCCATAGTTCTATTTTCGCTTGAGATCCCCCTACTTTATGTGAATTTACTAACCAAAAGGGATTTTTTTTAGACTCTTTTTTTTCCCCTAACATTTCTGTTCCTTTGTTGCCATTCTCCCTGGGGGCTGATAAAAGGTTAGTTGGATTCTTTCTTTTTATTTCTTCTCTCCTTTTATTGTCTTTTTCTCCTCCATGAATAGCTGTATGGCTCTTTTCTTTAGGGCAAGTATACTTATTTGTTTTCCTATGAAATTATCATGTTCCTTCCATCTTCTTACAGCATATCTTGTTTACATCGGTTCCCTTTTATTTTCCTTTATATCCCCCTCATCTCTTGAAATCCATCTTCATTCTTCCTCAAAACTTCAACTTACTTCCTTTCTTATATATTCAGTAAGTCTTCATAGCTTTGTGTGAACATGGTATTACAGCATGCTTGTTTAAATTGTGTTTCCACTCTAGTTTCTGGAATGGAAACTTTTATGATCACATTGCTAAGTAGTTTGCATAGATGTTGGTTTTTTTCCCCTACAAGGTTTACACCAATTTTTCAATTTTGATAGAAGATTCTGCTTCATGTTTGGCCTCCTCAGTGGAAGAAACTGTCTTACTACATGTAAAAGCTCAGTTGTATTCAATTGCTTCTTAGAGTGAAGTGGTTGTTAGACCATTCCCTCTACAAGCTAAATAGAAAATGCATGGGTGCATGCTAAGTCGCTTCAGTTGTGCCCGACGCTTTGCACCCCTATGGACTTTCGTCCACCAGGCTCCTCTGTCCATGGCATTCTCCAGGCAAGAATACTGGAGTGGGTTGCCATACCCTCCTCAAGGGGATCTTCTCAACCCAGGAATAGAACCCATGGCTTCTTCATTGCAGGCAGATTCTTTACCACTGAGCCCCAGGGAAGCCCAAATAGAAAATCCCTACCAGTAATTAAGAAGAGGATGGAGATTAACATTTGTTCAACACCTATATGCCTGGCACTGTAAATCTGTTATTTCAACTGACTCACTTTGCTATATAGTAGAAACTAACAAAACATTGTAAATCAACTCCAGTAAATCATACTCCAATAAAAATTAATTTAAAAAATATTTTAAGTGAATTAAATAAATCTGTTATTTCATTTCATCCCTGAAAGAACCTGGCAAGATAGGTAATAACATTTTTACTTTACAGATGAAGTAAAATACCAGAAAGTTTACCCAGTAAGACCCTTGAGCACCAAAATACAAAAATAGGTCAGCGTGGCATTGAAGCCATCTTTCCATGGCCACACATCTATTTCTGTATACATTTCCTGCATTTTTGTGAGCTGCCAAAATCACCAAAGTATTACTATTCCAGAATATCTCATTTGGTCTGTATTCATTTCTTCATCCTTGAAAAAAGTAGTTTGCCCAAGGAAACCATCAAGTGTCCTTCTAGTGATGCTTTGATTTCTTATTAATCAGTTCCTCCAAATATAGTTTCTCTGTACAACTGAAGTTATTCCAGAGCTCCTCATTTCAGCACATTTAATTATGACCATGCACTATGTATAACTATGAGAAACGCTGGGCTGGAGGAAGCACAAGCTGGAATCAAGATTGCCGGGAGAAATATCAATAACCTCAGATGTGCAGATGACACCACCCTTATGGCAGAAAGTGAAGAGGAACTCAAAAGCCTCTTGTTGAAAGTGAAAGAGGAGAGTGAAAAAGTTGGCTTAAAACTCAACATTCAGAAAACGAAGGTCATGGCATCTGGTCCCATCACTTAATGGCAAATAGATGGGGAAACAGTGTAAACTGTCAGACTTTATATTTGGGGGCTCCAAAATCACTGCAGATGGTGATTGCAGCCATGAAATTAAAAGACGCTTACTCCTTGGAAGGAAAACTATGACCAACCTAGATAGCATGTTAAAAAGCAGAGACATTTCTTTGCCAACAAAATCCATCTAGTCAAGGCTATGGTTTTTCCAGTGGTCATGTATGGATGTGAGAGTTGGACTGTGAAGAAGGCTGAGCGCTGAAGAATTGATGCTTTTGAACTGTGGTGTTGGAGAAGACTCTTGAGAGTCCCTTGGACTGCAAAGAGATCCAACCAATCCATCCTAAAGGAGGTCAGTCCTGGGTGTTCATTGGAAGGACTGATGTTGAAGCGGAAACTCCAATACTTTGGTCACCTGATGCAAAGAGCTGACTCATTGGAAAAGACTCTGATTCTAGGAAAGATTGAGGGCAGGAGGAGAAGGGGATGACAGAGGATGAGATGGTTGGATGGCATCACCGACTCAGTGGACATGAGTTTAGGTAATCTCCGGGAGTTGGTGGTAGTCAGGGAGGCCTGGCTTGCTGCAGTTCATGGGGTCACAAAGAGTCGGACACGACTGAGCGACTGAACTGAAATGAACTGAACTATGTATAAGTTACCATGGTCTTCATGCCCTCTTCACTGACAGTGCAGGATCCATGCCCTTCTTGGCCTGTTGTTCTCCTGCCTCCCTTTGCAGTAGTTCCACTTTGAAGTCTTCCCTTGAAAGAGCTGCCTGCTGTAACTATTCACAGAAACTCCCTGGAGCCCTCCTGCTTCCTTCTCTACTTTGTTTTACTCTGTCAGCCTCCTTTTCAAAGCATGCATGCTACGATCCTTCCTTAGCTTGTTCTCTCCCCTTCACTGGCTCTGCAGTGTTCATAGCCCCAGTATCTACCTTTAGAAGCCCATCTAAAATGCCAACTTTAGGAGTCAACCTCTATGAAAAGGTTTATTTTCATCCCAAACCAGTGTTCCCCTAGGACTTTGCACTTCTCTCTTGACACAACATTCTTCTTTGTGTATATGTCCATTCCCACCTCTACATTGGAAACCTTCCTGAAAGAAATGTTATTTGTTGTCATCTATATTTATCTATATTTTTGTCATCTTTGTATCTTCTATTTCTTCCAAAAGCCAACTAAAGTAAATGATGTTTGCACTGGTTTTAATTGTATTTGATAAATGATCATGTAAATGTAAATGACCTTTATGTTGAAAAGCAGTTAATGATATAGTGAAATATTTTCTTTTTTTATTACAGATGATCATAGTAGGGTTAAACTCACACAACTTGCTGAGAAGGATGGCAAACTGACTGATTACATCAATGCCAATTATGTTGATGTAAGCATGTTTAAAATAAAATTTATGAAAATTGTATTAGATTGTGAATATATTATACCAGAGTATTATACATATAATAGAGCTTAACATATATTATGTGAGAGATAATAAAAAAATACAAATCAACAGTAAGAGATCCCATGGCTAAAGGTTTTCAGATTGAATGGCACTCAAGCTCTGGTTTATTTCCTAGGTGAGAGAGGGAATTTGGGCTGAGAATGTTCATTCAAGGTAGGATGTATGTATTCTGATAAGTTTGTAACTCCTTAAATAAAATGTGTAGGATCAATGCTTGTTTGGAATTTCCATCCCATGGTTCGTAGTGCAAAATTATATTGATAGCAGATGATCAATAAATTTTGACTGCAAAGTTCCCACAGAAGAATTGGCTAAAAGGCAAACACGTGATTACTAAACCAGTAACCAGCCTTTATAACCTTGGGCATGTATCAGGATACCCAGCTTTGTGAAACTTACTGGCAATCTCCAGGGGCTGTAGTCCACTGACTCACTTCCTGCTGTTTCCCCGTGGTCAGTTGAATGCCAATGGAACTCAGTTATTTTCCTGACACTGACCTTACAGTCTAGCTGCCTTCAGGTTAATTCAAAGAAAGAAACAGTTAATTCAAAGAAAGAACAGTTAATTCAAAGAAAGTTAAAGTGAAGTTGCTCAGTCGGTTCCAACTCTTTCTGACCCCATGAACTGTAGCCTATGAGGCTCCTCCATCCATGGAATTTTCCAGTCTGGAGTACTGGAGTGGGTTGCCATTTCCTTTTCCAGGGAATCTTCCCCACCCAGGGATCGAACCTGGGTCTCCCAAGTTGCAAACAGACCCTTTTACCATCTGACCCACCAGTGAAGCTCCCTAATTCAAAGAAGTGAGCACCAAATATAAGTATCCAGTGGTTTTGTTTTAGGCAGCCACTTCAGGCTTCCATGTCTGTGAATGTGTGCATCAGACTGAATATGGGCTTTGGAGTTGGAACTGGCTCTGAATTGCAGCTCTGCCATTGGCTAACTGAAAGCTTGGGAAGCCACTTAACTCTTCTGAGCTTCAGTTTGCTTATCCCCAAATCAAGAAAGATTCTTCCATTTTGCATGTAAATTATGGATTAGGGTTAATATTTGTAAACTTGGCCAACAGCAGGTAATAAGTGAAGATAGCTGTAAATGATTAGCATTGCTCAGGTCTACCATAAGGAGAAAACACCAAAGGTTTCCTGATTACAGACAACTGAGCCCTAATGCCTCAAACACATTTCAAAGCTGCACAATTAAGGGCCAGATAGTAAGCACAGTAAACAGACTTGGATTAAATACACTAAGACTGGAGGTACAGAGAACAATGGTTGTGTCAATGCAAAGACTATATATATATATATCATAGTTAACGAATTGTTGTCTTTGCTGTGCTTGTGCATTTTTCTGGCTTTGAAGTGTTTTTTTAATGGTTTTCTTTGATAGCAAAACTATGCTAATCTTAGAAACTGAACAGGTTAAAATGGCATACAGATGTGTTAGTGAGAAACATTTGTCATTTGTCTCTTCAGGGCTACAACAGACCAAAAGCTTACATTGCTGCCCAAGGCCCACTGAAGTCCACAGCCGAAGACTTCTGGAGAATGATATGGGAGCATAATGTGGAAGTTATTGTCATGATAACGAACCTTGTGGAAAAAGGAAGGGTATGTAGGCTATCTCTTAGGCCCTTCCCAAGATAGCGATTGGAAGTGCTTTAAGTTGCTTGTGATAGAGTCAGCGTTAGGAAGCAGGAAAAGTTAGGAAAGCTTATCAGGATTTCTTTCTAGTAGATAAAACAGCTAAAGAGAAATGGTAGCATTGAAACATATACATTACCATATGTAAAATTGACAGCCAGTGGGAATTTGCTGTATGATGCAGGGAGCTCAACTGGGTGCTCTGTGATTACCTAGAAGGGTGGGATGGGGTGGGAGGTGGGAGGGAGGTTCCAAAGGGAGGGGACATGTGTATGCCTATGGCTGATTCACATTGATGCATAGCAGAAACCAACAAAAATATTTTAAAACAGTTATCCTCCAATGAAGAATACATTTAAAATAAATAAATAAAAATAAAGGGAAACAGAGGTCAAAATCTTCACTATATATTAAGCTATGGGTTATTTAAATGCATTCTTCATTCCGTGAGAAAAAGCAAATGAGGTTCATTGAAAAGCTATGCAGAGTGAAGTAGATTTTAATTCACAGGAGCTGGATTCTAGTCCTGGCTTCATAGTGACTCAGGACACCTGGCCTCACTTTTCTCATCCTAAAGAGGGAGGAGTTTGGATCCATCATCTGAGGTCTTTCAGCCCCATAGCTCTCTCCTTTCTCTTCTCTACAACTAACTCACAGTCACTGAGAAAGGAAAGAAATTGTTCAGAAGAATAAGGGTGTCATGGTATCAGATCTTTACTGATTTCAGGGGTGACTTACACTAAGCATTTGAAATGTGAAAATAGCATTTTTACTTTCTCTTTCACAGAGAAAGTGTGACCAGTACTGGCCTGTGGATGGGAGTGAAGAGTATGGGAACTTTCTGGTCACTCAAAAGAGTATTCAAGTGCTTGCTTATTATACTGTGAGGAATTTTACTCTAAGAAACACAAAGATCAAAAAGGTGAGTCCACACATGATGGATACCATCAACTGAATTATACATCTCGGTCCTTTTTAAAGGGAACAAGTGGTATAACCAAAACAGAGTAAAAATACATGTGAGTAAAGGCACTGAGAGTGCCTTTGCTGGTGGTCCAGTGGTCCAGTGCTTAAGAATCCATCTTCTAATACAACGGATGTGGGTAGGAACCCTGGCCAGGGAACTGAGATCCTACATGTCGTGGGGCACTGCAGCCACGGAGCCCACGAGCCTGGGGTGCGTGCTGCACAACAAGAGAAGCCCCCACGATGAGAAGCCCGTGCACCACCAAGAAGACCCAGCACCGTCAAAAAAGAAAAGAAAACTGTTCTTATCACAGCTACAGCTCAATCCCAAAGATGTCTTCCAAACCTCTTAATCCCAGATGTGGCTTTGGCACGTTCTTTGTAGTGCCAATAGTTTCAGTGAAACACGAGCAACAGTCCTTGTGCCATATGATAACTGCACATCCAACTAAAACAGTGGAAATTGAGAAAGAGGAGGAAAATAAAAAGAGCAAGTTATAAGTCAGGGTTCCTTAGAGAAACATATATATGAATGTTTCTTTATCTATATATATATATGTATGTTTCTATATCTATCTATCTATCTATATATATATTTTTTTTTGAGAGAGAGAGAGAAGTTTTTTTTTTTTTTTTTTTTTAAGAATTGATTCCAAGCTAGACATTCAGGCAAGATTTCTACATTGCAGTCTTGAGAATACCTTCTTTTTCAGGAAACCTCAGTCTTTGCTCTTGAGTTCTTCAACCGATATTACCGAGCCTCATCCACTTTACTGGAAGTCTTACTGGTTTGACTTACTGGTCAATCATATGTTAAAAAATGCCTTGATGGTAACATTTGGTGTGACTGGTTTGACCAAGCTAGTGACCACCATTGCCTAAGCAAGTTGATATATGAAATTAACCATCACAAATGACAATGTACTTTTTTGAGCTTTGTTATGAACCACCAGCATCAAGCTCTGAATCCTGAGTTGATGTTTAAGGACCCCATTTGTGTGTGTTCCTGTAATTAGCTGATTAGCTGTCTGGTATCTTTTAGGGTTCCCAGAAAGGAAGACCCAGTGGGCGCGTGGTTACCCAGTACCACTACACTCAGTGGCCTGACATGGGAGTGCCTGAGTACTCGCTGCCAGTGCTAACCTTTGTGAGAAAGGCTTCACATGCCAAGCGCCACGCAGTAGGGCCTGTTGTGGTCCACTGCAGGTGAGTTTCAGTGCCGGATTGTAAACCCGTAGAATTGCTTATGCTAATAAAAAGGGAATCAGTGGAACAAAGGTTTTGCCAAAATGGAAATGATTTCACAAAGGGAGGAGCATGAAATATTGGTCCCTAGGAAGTGAGTATGCCAGACTCAGAATTGGATTCCTGAATATTTCAAAGCACCAGTTATTTCTATGATGCATATTATTCTATTTGATTGTTTAATTGGATTTCAATTTATGAAAGGTGTGAAGCAGGCAGAACAATGTCTTGTAATTAAACAAACATTTATTACAATATAGTGTGAGATAAAAATTCTTGAGATGCAACCCATGTTTCTAGGAGTTAATGGTCTATTGTAGACTTCATAAGCCAGGTTTATATTAGAAAAATCAAAGCCCACAAAATGTGAGGAATTCAGCAAAATACTTTTAATTTGTTTTTGAACAGTTTGGGGTCAAAACTATTCTTTCTAATACATCCTATTGAAAGCCCAGGTACTTCCAAGACAGGATGGATCAATAGAAATAATGATATTTCAAAGAAAGAGAAAAATGTGTTAAAGGATTTAATTTAATATCTTTCAATTAAAAATAGCAGTTAATGTTTACTGAGTGCAAACCACAAAAATCTAATTCGCTTCTACGTGGAGTACTTTTGTCAAAGCAGCATCTGTATTTTTATAGGAACAAGTGTTTTCCTTTGATATGCAGTGTATCTCACACATTCTAATTACCTGTCTCAGGAGTTAGGCTCAGACAAAGTTTGAGAGACCTATCTTCAGGTTTTTTATCTGAGCCTGGAAGTTGAGGAAAACAGGAAGATGCAAGAAAAATAGCTCTGAAGGTCAGAGATTGTTTCCTGGTGAATGGAGGAGGCCCAGAGCATTTTGAGAGCAGCTGCTAATTCTTCACTCTAGTACTTCCTACTTGTCAGAGCGTTTGAAAGGAATCCGTGTCTCTGAATTCTGTCCCTCTGCTAGAGGCTTTGAAGAAGTCGATAGATAATGGCCCTTTAGAAATGACTGAAGTTATGCTTTATTCCTCACCATCTCAGGGAAATGATATTTTCAGCTGAAAGCCTTCACAAACGCTTTCTTCCCATTAATGCAGAAACCTTTACAAACCTGTTTACCTGACAGTACCGACCTGGAGACCTTGTCTTTTCAGAGTTTGGAGAAGCTGATGTTTTCATTTTTCTCAAATCAAATGTCTATTTCCTAGGCTCTGATACATAATATTTTCATTGTATCATATAGGCTGAATAATAACTGTAATTATTGAACGTAAAAAGTCTCCAACAGAAATGATCAGATTGCTTTGGAGTTTGACCTGTCGGCAAAAAAGAAAAGAGAAAACTTTGTTATTTGAAGCATTCTGCTTAACTCTTCAGCTGCTTACTTTGGGGACTGCTAAATTACCTACTAAGTGGCTTGGAAAAGGAAATTAATTTACAAGGCAGCCAGTTGTGACCTATCGTCAAATGTACTTTATACTTGACACTGAACTAGCTCTTTCTTTGTGTGCTCCTCAGTGCTGGAGTTGGAAGAACGGGCACATACATTGTGCTCGACAGCATGCTGCAGCAAATTCACCAGGAAGGAACCGTCAATGTATTTGGCTTTTTAAAACACATTCGTTCACAAAGAAATTACTTGGTGCAAACTGAGGTATGATAAGATTAATTTAATTTATCTAAGGATTGGCAATGTCCCTAAATGCTGGATAGACCAGAGTTTGTATTACCAGATTCGTTAGTCCCATGGGGCACCCCTTGATAAAGTGCTATGAACTGGGTGACTTAAAACAACAAAAATGTATCATCTCCTAGTTCTGGAGGATAGAAGTCCAAAATCAAGGGGTGGTCAGCAGGGCCATGGTCCCTTCACATCCTCTAGGGAAGGATCCTTCCATGTCTCTTCAAGTTTCTGATAGTCTCATATTTCCCTGGATTTAGCAGCTTAACTGCCGTCTCTGCCTGTATCTTCACACGGCTGTCTTCCTCCCGTGTCTGTGTCCAAATTTCCCCTTTCTTATAAGGATGTCAGCCCTACCTTAGTTAACTAACGACGTCTGCATCATCTCTGCTTACAAATAAGGTCACATTCTGAGGTACTAGGAGGTTAGGGTTTCAACATATTTTTTTGGGGAGGGACACAGTTCAACTTTTAACACCAGGTTATTGCATACATGTCATTGATAGACCAACTAAATTCTGTCTATCTTATAATCAATGGGGAATATCTTTAAAACAACACTACTTACAGAAAAGATTCAGAGAAAGAGTAAGTGGGTCAGTCAACACTCATCTCCTCCACCAGAATCCTCAAGCTTTTCCTGTGTGTAGTGAGCAAATAGATTCATTCTCCTATTTAAATAATATGAATTATGCTCAAATTGAGGCTTTAATGCAGGAGACATAAGAGAGTCGGGTTTGATCCCTGGGTTGGGAAGATCCCCTGGAGGAGGAAATAGCAACTCACTCTGGTATTCTTGCCTGGAGAATCCCATGGACAGAGGAGCCAGGTGGGGTATAGTCTATAGGGTCGCAAAGAGTTGGATACGACTGAAGCAACTTAGCACACACGCATGCTCAAATTAAATTCTTTTTTAAGCCCATTTCATTTGCCCGTATGTGACACAGGACAAAGTCTCCATACCTGTATTTTATTTTCACTATTTCTAAATAAAAATGAATTTAAATTGAAAACTATGGGTGGCAGCTTGAAAACAATAAGAAGCCTATAACTGAATGGCTTTGAAACCAGTCAAACTTCAATCCATCAAGGAGAAGACATTCTAGTTAGATAAAACCAGGGAAGAGTCCCATCCATGAAATAGAAGATGACTACTAAAAACGTATAAATAATTCTGCTGAATTACATTTGACTAGCTAAAAGGAGAACTGGAATGGACAGAAGGGAAAGACCCATCAGAAGTAGAGAAGTCAGTGCAAAATGTGGAAGAGGGTCTCAGGTATGAAGGATGGCCAGAGAGGACACTGCTTTGCCTCCCAAAATCTTCCAGTAGTCTCATTCTCTAAATGTCAGTGCACATGAAATAAAGAGATGAGAGTGGAAACAGTTGTGTTCTTTCTGTATTACTCCTTTTCCTCCATCTGCCTTCCTGCCAGGACTGGTAAGCAACCTCTGTGAGTTCTCTCTTCCATTTTATAAAACTCTTTGTCTGTCAATGAAAGATACTAGTTTCAAAAAATTTTAATTTGTTTTGTGTGCACTGGCTTTTAATTGTGGCATGGGGGATCTTCAGTTACGACACTCAAACTCTTAGTTACCACATACGGAATCTAGTTCCCTGATCAAGGATTGAACCCAGGCCCTCTGCATTGGGAGTGCAGACCCCAGTGGGTCTGGCTCTTCCTGCCAGGACTGGTAAGCAACCTCTGTGAGTTCTCTCTTCCATTTTATAAAACTCTTTGTCTGTCAATGAAAGATAATAGTTTCAAAAAAATTTTAATTTGTTTTGTGTGCACTGGCTTTTAATTGTGGCATGGGGTATCTTCAGTTACGACACTCAAACTCTTAGTTACCACATACGGAATCTAGTTCCCTGATCAAGGATTGAACTCAGGCCCTCTGCATTGGGAGTGCAGACCCCAGTGGGTCTGGCACACCAGGGAAGTCCTGGAAAATACTAGTTTTGTACCAAGACACTTGGTGGCTCAGATGGTAAAGAATCTGCCTGCAGTACAGGAGATTGGGCTCGATCCCTGGGTCAGGAAGATCTCCTGGAGAAGGGAATGGCTACCCACTCCAGCATTCTTGCTTGGAGAATCCCATGGACAGCAAAGGCTGGTGGTCTGTAGTCCATGGGGTTGCAAAGAGTCAAACACAACTAAACGACTAACACTTCCAAGAACTTTTCACATATAGGGAGAGCCTGTAGTGATGTTCCTGTTTGTCATTGTTTTGCCAGGAACAATATGTCTTCATTCATGATGCTCTGGTCGAGGCCATACTCAGTAAAGAAACTGAGGTCCCAGACAGCCACATCCATGCCTATGTTAACGGGCTCCTCATTCCTGGACCAACTGGCAAAACAAAGCTAGAGAAACAATTCAAGGTGAGTTCTCTGCAGAGTCCCTCTCTCGGGGGTCACCATGGGTTGGCATGTTCTTGCATCTCCTCATTTGAGTGGACAAGGCCAGGTGGACAGGCTGGGTGCTCTGCTGGTCCAGTGCCTACACTGTATTCTTTACAGCCGGCCACAAAGCCACTTGGTCAATTTTAAGGAGAACCTTAGAGTTGCAAGAGGGAAAGTTCCCAGAAACCCTGGAAATGCAGGCGTGGTCCAGGAAACGGAGGGCACAGAGCAGAGCAGGATGAACAGGCAGGACTCCTAACACAGACGGTCTAAGTGCTCTTCTCACTTTGAGAAAACCAAACCACTTAACCACGAGTGCTGCGGCTCCAGCTGTCTGTGCTGCTCCCTGGAAGAAGCTGTCTCACTTGAAGCCTTGGACTAGAACAGGCCACCCCATAAGAATAGCTTCTTCAACCCCAGTTTCTGCCTCCCACCCTGTCACGAGGCAGTCAGCTACACAAGGGGTGCGTGCTTTGTTCGACATTTTGCCTCCCACAACTTAACTTAGCTGTCTGACTTCCAGAAACCAGTGAGCAAAGAATTCAGAAAACAATTGTTATCAGACCTGCTGGTGGAGATAGGGAGATCTGAAGAGTTGTGGCTTTCCAGAGAAATGAAGGCTATGTTCTTTCGTTGTCTATTATTCCTATTTGTTGTTGTTCAGTCACTCAGTTGTGTCCGACTCTGTGACCCCATGGACTGCAGCACGCCAGGCCTCCCTGACCATTACCAACTCCCGAAGTTCACTCAAACTCATGTCCATCGAGTCAGTGATGCCATCCAGACATCTCATCCTTGGTCGTCCCCTTTTCCTCCTGCCCCCAATCCCTCCCAGCATCAGAGTCTTTTCCAATGAGTCAACTCTTTGCATGAGGTGGCCAAAGTACTAGAGTTTCAGCTTCAGCATCATTCCTTCCAAAGAACACCCAGGGCTGATCTTTAGAATGGACTAAAGATCCAATGGACTGGTTGGATCTCCTTGCATTCCAAGGGACTCTCAAGAGTCTTCTCCAACACCACAGTTCAAAAGCATCAATTCTTCAGTGCTCAGCTTTCTTCACAGTCCAATTCTTGCATCCATACATGACCACTGGAAAAACCATAGCCTTGACTAGATGGACCTTTGTTGGCAAAGTAGTCTCTGCTTTTTAATATCTAGGTTGGTCATAACTTTTCTTCCAAGGAGTAAGCGTCTTTTAATTTCATGACTGCAGTCACCATCTGCAGTGATTTTGGAGCCCCCCAAAATAAAGTCTGACACTGTTTCCACTGTTTCCCCATTTATTTCCCATGAAGTGTTGGGACCAGATGCCATGATCCTCGTTTTCTGAATGTTGAGCTTTAAGCCAACTTTTTCGCTCTCCTCTTTCACTTTCATCAAGAGGCTTTTTAGCTCCTCTTCACTTTCTGCCATAAGGGTGGTGTCATTTGCATATCTGAGGTGATCAATATTTCTCCTGGCAATCTTGATTCCAGCTTGTGTTTCTTCCAGTCCAGCGTTTCTCATGATGTACTCTGCATATAAGTTAAATAAGCAGGGTGACAATATACAGCCTTGACGTACTCCTTTTCCTATTTGGAACCAGTCTGTTGTTCCATGTCCAGCACAAGGGACTCTGAAAAGTCTCCTCTACCACCACAGTTCAAAAGCATCACTTCTTTGGCACTCAGTCTTCTTTATGGTCCAACTCTCACATTTATACATGACTTCTGGAAAAACCATAGCTTTGACTAATCAAATCATTGTCAGCAAAGTGGTGCCTCTGCCTTTTAATATACTGTCTAGATTTGTCATAGCTTTTCTTCCAAGGAGTAAGCATCTTTTAATTTCATGCCTTCAGTCACCATCTGCAGTGTTATTGGAGACCGAGAAAATAAAGTCTATTACTGTTTCCACTGTTTCCCCATCTATTTGCCATGAAGTAATGGGACCAGTGCCATGATCTTAGTTTTTATTCCTATACCAACCTCTTACTTCCCTGGGTTGCTAGAGAAGCAGGGCCAGTTTCTGAAAGAGTATCTCGGAAGAATTCAGGAAGCCCTGGAAAAACCCAGGAGATTTAACAAACCTTGAGATTTCAGTTCTTTCTCTTTCTTTTTCCAGCTTACAACATAGAAGATGTAGTCATTACAAATTCCCTGACTTTTTGCCTTCTCATTCAGCATCTTTTGGGCTTTGGGAGGAGTAAGGGACAGGGTTAGGTTTAGAACCTGAACTTAAAACCTGGAGAGAGGGAGACATACATGTTTATTCAGCCAAACTTACCTGAGTAGTTAAGAAACAATTCAAGGAAGAAAAGTGCACAGTCCAGCTTCCAAAAACAGATAAGAAAGAAATATAAAGCATTAACAGGATGTTGCTAAGATGGCTTTTCTCTGTTAAAAAATAACATATGTATTAGCCATTTCCAACATAATTCTCACTTAAATATGATTTACCCCTTACACAATTACCTAAAAGAATTTATATCACTTATACTGGGTAATTCATGATCAGAATGAAAATATCAATTATGAAACAGAATCCATTTAAAAAGAGAGACATTTGACTGTTTCCTGTTAGCATCCTAACTAGGGAAATTTAGGGGTGTGTGCTTGTGTGTGTGTGTGTGTGTGTACACTGTCCTATAAAAACAGGTATTTATTCAGGTTTATCCAGTGAAAAATATTCTTAAAATGAAATTGCATGTCTATGTATTCAACAATATCTATCACAAATGTACCTCATGCCAGGCTTTTGTATTTGATACTGATTTTGAAAAGTAAAGAACCAAAAATATTCAAAGCAATACTGAACAATAAGGAATAGAAATTTCTTGAACTATATTTGAAAGACCTTTTATGGAATGATAATGTTGAAAAACAGACAAATCAGCCAGAGGAACCATGTGCATGGAAATTTTTATGTGATAGATATGACATTAAAAATTGGTGAAGAAAGATGGACTGTAAGTATCAGTAAATGATACTGGGACAGTTTCCATGTGGAAACAAGTACAATTACGTGTCTACCATACCTCAAACACTGAAATTATTCAAGATGGATTAAATTCTTAAAATGGAAATAGTTTTATAACTACTATAAGAAAATATTGGAAAATGTATTTTGAGGACATGAAGGTAGAGAAGAACTTCTTAAATAAAAATGTAATTTACAAAAATCTTAAGGAAAAACAGTAATTCAGTTATAAATGTCTATTTAATTAAAGAGAACAAAGACATTTGCAACTTTCTTAGTAGACTGTAGATTTACATTTAAGGCATCAAACCCCCTGAAAATTAATGAAAATGAAATATAAATATGGAAAGACAATCATTAAAGAAGAAATAACTAAAATTCACAGTTGCACTATAATTAAGAAAACGCTAATCAAAACCACAGTATACTACTTTTCATCTGTTAGCCTGTCAAAAATTGAATACCAATGACTGCAAATTCTTTATAGAAACCCTCACATATGTGCATATTAAGAAATATACAAGGGCTATTCATTGCTACAAAGTTTGAAATAGCAACATTGAAAATAATGCAAACATTCACTAATTGCAGAATAGATAAATAGCAAGTAGATTATTTATGTGATGAAGTATTAAAATAATGAATGTGCTGTGCTTAGTTGCTCAGTCATGTCTGACTCTGTGACCCCATGGACTATAGCCCACCAGGCTCCTCTGTCCATGGGGATTCTCCAGGTGAGAATCCTGGAGTGGGTTTCCATTCTCTTTCACATTGCAGGCGGACTCTTTAGTCGAATACACTAGGGAAGCCCAAAATAATGAATAAAGAACTATATGCATATATAAGGGCTTCCCTGATGACTCAGTGGTAAAGAATCTGTCTGCCAGTGCAGGAGATGTGGTTTTTATCCCTGGGTTGGGAAGATCCCTTGGAGAAGGAGATGGCAACCACTCTAGTATTCTTACCTGGAAAATCCTATGGACAGAAGGAGCCTGGCAGGCTACAGTCCATGGGGTCACAAAGAGCTGAACACGACTTAGCAACTAAACAACAACATAGGTGTGTGCATGTATGTGTATATATATATATACATATATATATGTGTGTGTGTGCATGTATGTGTGTGTGTATATACATATATATATACACATACACGCACACACACACAATGCAGTTTATCTCCAGCTGCAGTGTGAGATTTAAATAGAGAACATGGAGAGCACACACCATAGAGGAAGGGTCCCAATGCTCAAACTAGATATCAAGCTTTCCCTGCTTCTTCTATCCCTCCTGGAATAGAATATAGAACGTAAATGTATCAGGGAGTCCCCTAAATAACTTTAACTCAAGGAATTCTTGGAAAATAAGTCAAATATATTCATATTCAGTGTCTTACCGTTGTTGAGTCACATGTGTAAATATGAGTATGAGTGTGTGTGTGTGTGGTTGAATATTTGAGTAGCTTAAATGAAATGATTTATATTTTTCCTTGACATTCTTTCTCAGCTCTTGAGTCAATCAAATATACAGCAGAGTGACTATTCTACAGCCCTAAAGCAATGCAACAGAGAAAAGAACAGAACGTCTTCCATCATCCCTGGTAAGCTATGTTGACTTTGGAAAAAAAAGGAAAACCAACTTTTTAAATAATATTAATAGAAGCCTTGTAGGTAATTTAACAATATTTTTCCATCTTGGAACAAAAGCAATAGACTCATTTAATTATGTCAGATAATGTAACTTAACAAGTTTTCAACTTTGAGTGCAAAATACGTAGAAAAATTAGCTAAAAAGCCAAAGACACTGAACTTGCAAAATGCAGCTATATTTTGCCATTTAAGGAGGTGGGAAGGAGGTGTAGTGCTAGAGCTTACTTGTTTATGATGAATGTGCTGTGTTCCCAGTGGAAAGATCCAGGGTTGGCATTTCATCCCTGAGTGGAGAAGGCGCAGACTACATCAATGCCTCCTACATCATGGTAAGTCAGAGAGCTACTGGGAAGACTGACTGCAAACTTAATGTTGCCAGAACCGAAACAGGGTGGTCTGCCTGAATCAGTGACTGGCAAATACCGCAGGTGGACACGAGTCAAATCTGATGACAGCAGGTTCACAGCCCACAGCAGCAGTGGAATCACAGCATTCTTTGGTGTTTTCATGTGTGCTGGGACTGGAGAACCCTCGGTCAGCACAACTGAGTAGATGCAGGAACCAAACTCACCATTTAGAACTGATGTTCAGTTCAGTTCAGTTGCTCAGTCGTGTCCAACTCTTTGCAACCCCATGAACTGCAGCACGCCAGGCCTCCCTGTCCATCACCAACTCCCGGAGTTCACTCAAACTCATGTCCATCGAGTCAGTGATGCCATCCAGCCATCTCATCCTCTGTTGTCCCCCTCCCCACCTGCCTTCAATCTTTCCCAGCATCAGGGTCTTTTCAAATGAGTCAGTTCTTCGCATCAGGTGGCCAAAGTATTGGAGTTTTAGCTTCAACATGATAAGTAGGTACAAAACATCCACTTACTCATCTAAGTGGCTCCATTTCATTCACCAAAGCAAATTTCCTGCAGAACCAGGACACACCAGCATTAGCAAGTCCAGTCTCACTGACATCACTCCAGGTCTGCAGCACAGTTCTCACCCTGCAAACTGGGCTCATTTGGTGACTTAGATTTCTAAAGATACAATACTTTCTGTCTGCATTTAGCTCTACTATGAGAGCAGTGAGTGCTTTATAGCTGTTTTTTGACCTTCATTTCCATTTCAGGCCAGTCCATCACAGAGCTTGCTTTCAGATAAAAGGGTCCTAACTCCCATGCCCAAATCACTGTTCTGTTTAACTAAAAAAGAAAATACTAAGGCATGTCTATACAGGAAATAAGGAGATGTATGTTGGTGGCATCTAAAATGGCTTCCCTGGTGGCTCAGATGGTAAAGAGTCTGCTTGCAATGCAGGAGACATGGGTTCAATTCCTGGAGCGGGAAGATCCCTTGGAGAATGGAATGGCTACCCACTCCAGTATTCTTGCCTGGAGGATTCCATGGACAGAGGAGCCTGGCGGGCTACAGTCCCTGGGGTTGCAAAGAGTCGGACATGACTGAGCGACTAACACTTTCATTTTTAGGGCTTCCCAGGTGGCACAGTGGTAAAGAATCTGACTGCCAGTGCAAGAGGTGCAGGAGACATCCAAAAGCATGCCATACTTAAAGAGGGGCTTCTTAATACTACAGGAAGCAGATATTTTTACTTAAAAATCGAGAATGGGTTGAGAACAAATGTAAATATTGCATTTGTGTTGGTTAGATAAAAGGCTGTTCTTATCAAGAAAATAATTAAATGCTGGCTACCTACAAAGCTTGCCACAGTACATCTGAAGATTTACAAAATAGGATGAATTTTTATCTACTTGGAATGATGTGGGATATTGACTGAAGTTTCAGGATAGACTGGAAGTCCTTTCAAGGTCTTTTCCCTGGTGACTCAGTGGTAAAGAATCCACTTGCCAATGCAGGAGACACAGGTTCAATCCCTGATCTGGGGAGATGCCACGTGCTAAGGGGCAGCTAAGGCCATGTGCCACAACTATTGAGCGTGTGCTGTAGAGCCTGGGAGCCCCAAACAGCTGAGCCCCCGTGCCACAACTGCTGAAGTCCGCGAGCCCTAGAGCTCGGCTTCCACAAGAGAGGCCACTGAAATGAGAAGCCCGTGCACCATAACTAAAGAGGGGCCCCCACTCACTGCAGGTAGACAGAAGCCCTCAAAACAGCAAAGACCCAGCACAGCCAGAAATAAATAAAATTATTTTTTAAAAAAGATCTTTTCCTATCCAAAACATCTACAATTAATGAGAAAAACATTTAATTATGTACAACCTACTCATTCAAATCTGAATATATGAACTTAAAAGTTTTCTGCTTATCAAATAAGATTGTAACCAAAAGAAAGTAAATTGGTAGAATTTTACTTGATGAATAAATGAAGATAAAGCTTTAAAAAAGTAAAAAACATTCCATACTTCAAATGAGTCTATGGGGGCTAAGAATGGGATCTAAGAGATTCCATTGCAGAAGGAGCCATGGTTTTGGTAAGCAGCAGCATGGAAATCATGATTATTTCAATGGCACCAGCTTTCAGGTTTCTGCAGCAACATTTGCAAGGTGCCACCCCTAGTTCCTGGAGAATGAAATGGCAACCCACTCCGGTACCCTTGCCTGGAAAACCCCATGGATGGAGGAGCCTTGTATACTGCAGTCCATGGGGTCGCAAAGAGTCGGACATGACTGAGCGACTTCACTCACTCACACCCCTAGTTCCTCTCTGGTAGAGGCAGTCAAGATGTAAAGTATCCTGTTGCCAGTAGGTGTGAAATTTGGCACTGCCATTGGGACTTATGAAGTTTAAGAAAAGCAGAATTTCTAGATTTCTGTTCTATCTAGTGTGGGAAACATAGTCCACAAGCCGTTTCGTTTCCTCCTAGAAGTGATAACTGTGTGATAACTTAAGGTGATAACTTCTTCAGGTTCAGTTTAATTATGTATGAAGTGAAGCTCACATTCCCTTTCTCATAGTACTGCTGTGAGGAATAAAGGAGGAAAATGCTTAGCACTGTACCTGGCATATAGGATGGGTCCATAACATTGGCTGTAATAATCACATTATTATTTACAGACACAATCTAAAAATAAAAAGACTAGCATGACCATTAACCTGTAACTGTTTCTTAAATGTTTACAGTCACATACGAAGGCTCTTTCTATCCTCTCTTTGATTATGTAGGGTTATCATCAGAGCAATGAATTCATCATCACCCAGCATCCCCTTCTCCACACCATCAAGGATTTCTGGAGGATGATATGGGACCATAACGCCCAGCTGGTGGTTATGCTTCCAGATGGTCAAAACATGGTAAGTCCCTCAGGTCACTTTTGGCACTTTCTTTTTAGGGTAGGTATCAAGGCATAACTACCCAAAAGTCCAGTACACAAAGTACTTTTTTCAACTAATGAACTAATATTGAAGTTGCACCTTGTCTATTATTGGATCTAGTTTGAATGCAATGTCTCAGGTCTGAAATTGTTGAATGACAGTTTTAAATAAAAATAGGTTGAAATTAACTTAAGTTTTTATTACGCTGCCCAGGAAATTAGAATTGCAACCATGAATGAAGTCAGTCCATATACTTCTGCTTGCATTTTTTAAATAAAACTTGTTAGAATATTTTAAGAGTAAATTTTGAGATTCAAAGAAAAATTTGAGTTGAATTTTCTACGGCAACCTGTTAACTTTGTTTCACAGTCTGACTTAGACATTTTATTAAAATCTAGAATCATCTTTGTTTTTTAATCCTCCAGGCAGAAGATGAATTTGTTTACTGGCCAAATAAAGATGAGCCTATAAATTGTGAGAGTTTTAAGGTCACTCTTATGGCTGAAGAACACAAATGTCTGTCTAATGAGGAAAAACTTATAATGCAAGATTTTATCCTAGAAGCTACACAGGTATGGATATAGTTTAAATGATAAACTTTTCATCTCTTTAAATATATGCCAGTTTAAACATCTCTCCTAGAAATTAAAAGAAGGAATCTGATTTCTTATAAATTGAGGCAGATTACCCAAATAATAAATTTTACCTTACATGTTTTTAAAGTCTTATGGAATCATTAAACAATTAGCCATCACTAAACTCCACCATCCTTGATTTCTACACACACAGGAAGTCAAAAATTTCTCCTTTACTCCAAAGCAGTTGCTAATAGAAGTTAAGTTGAAAATAAACAGAGTAAAAACAAATAATTTTATTAATCCTAATTCTCATGTTTTAAGGCCAGTGTTTACCTTATCTTCTCCTAAGTAAAATGGGAAAAATATTACCTACCAGTAAAAACAAGTTTACTGTCCTCTACTGATGTACCGGGGGTTGTTCAGTGAAGAACTGCTTTGAAAACATGCAGTGCAATGAATTAGGGTTGCTTTACTAAACTCTTGATTATCTACAGTTTGAATTCTTTGTCAATAATTATTTCTGTAATTACAGCATAGTTCATAAATTATTGTATGGCTCCTATAAAAGACTAAAAGATGCTAATAATGATGAGTAAGGTATGTGAAATTCAGAGGACTTGTTCAATCAGAAAAAAATTAAATCATATTTTAGATGGTTTAAATGTTTCATTTTAATTCTGAAACTGGTAAAACATGTAGGATATATAAGAAGATTCAGTATTTGCTAGACTATTTGGTTGACCAACACTTATAAAATTGATGATGCAAATACATTGTTTTCTAAATGTTTTATAGTTCTGCCTGAAATTGATGTTTCATATTATATTTTGTGAGTCAGGAGCCCAGTTTTACTGTTTCATGTGAATAGCCATTGTTCCAGCATCATTTATAGATCAACAATACCAGTTCAGTCATAAATCAGATTCCTGTATATATGTATAAGCCACTTTAGGAAACTGAGGATCAGAAGTTTAAGAGCGTTAAAGTCATGCAACCTGGTTTGGTTATTTAAGCAAGAATCCAAACTGGGGCTAGAGTGGAACCCATGTCTCCATCATCCTTGCCAGCACTTCCCAGACTGAACCTGAACCTCTTCCCTTAGTTGAACCTGAGTAATGCTGCTATTTGAAGAAGTAAAGGCAATGCCAAAGAATGCTCAAACTACCACACAATTGCACTCATCTCACACGCTAGTAAAGTAATGCTCAAAATTCTCCAAGCCAGACTTCAGTAATACGTGAACCGTGAACTTCCAGATGTTCAAGCTGGTTTTAGAAAAGGCAGAGGAACCAGAGATCAAATTGCCAACATCCGCTGGATC
>SJYT01055894.1:4598-47029 GCA_006410635.1 Cephalophus harveyi | reverse complement strand
TTTTTTTTCCACTTAGAGCCCTGTTGAAGACAGAAGATGGGTGCAGGGTCACAGGCATTTGCTCTTGCATTCTACGTGGAGTCAGTGTTTTAGAAACTGGATTTTTACAGGTTTTAACCAGGGAGACATTCCTCAGCCACTGACTTCATGGGATTGGAGTGAAATTGATATCATAATATCATTTTTATTTACCAGAAATAGAAATCTGTATCCAATTGATCTTTCCAGGTTTCTGTTGTAAACCAAAATGCATGTGCATATTATATATGATACTTAGGTACTCATTTTATAATATATATTATTATATAACCTCAGTCAGATCATTTTGATTTATTGCCAACCCATTCCATAGTATTACAAAACGAAATGTATAACCAAATACTTAATTTCTATAAAGTGTCTCATTACTAATATTGTGAACACTCCACAATATTTCAAATTAAACCATAGTTCCATGGACAATAAAGTGATGAGACAATATATTAAAGATTTGAGTGTTCTTACTGCCAAGTTGTCAAGGCCACATGCTCTGTGAGTTCCAAATGTGAATGTTTGATGCATCTGAATGGAGTCTTTGTCCCTTCCATTTGCCTCCAGGCATGGAGGAGTGACAGCTGGAACTTTCTGTGCTCTGACGACCCTTATGCACCAACTCGAAAAAGAAAATTCCATGGATGTGTACCAGGTAGCCAAGATGATCAATTTGATGAGGCCGGGAGTCTTTGCCGACATTGTAAGTAACAAGACAGCAAATCAAGCTTTTCCTGTTAGAGCACCTGTTACTTCCTAGGGGCTACCAAAATCATTTTGTTGTGTATCAAAAAGAACACATTGATAACATTAACATGAAGTTTTCAAGCTGAATTATATTCCATTTGCAATCCATAGAACTGGAACCATAAACAATAAACATTTAAAGTTTATCTTCCAGAAAATTGATAGATCAAAAATTTTCAATTTCATTGTGTGCCTTTTTGTGAGACTTAGTATAATTCTGAAAAAATATCTTTAGTAGAAGCACCAACTAATCTGATTTATCCAGCAAAATAAACGTTTTATTCCAGCATTCAAGTTCTGCATAGCCTCAAAGAGCAGTCAGAAGATAGAATTCAATTTTTCACTTTTTTATCAAGCCAAATTAATTTTCTAACTTAAGAAGTAGCTAATTCTGAGGGTACTTTTAAAAAGAGAGAGAAAGACACTCATACAATCAAGAAAGAGCATAACACATCTGGAAAGATAAGTCTCAACTCAGAATAATTTGGAAAACATGTTTGTTTTTAGTGTCAAATTTTTAGCTGTATTTGTAGCAATCATCAGGTTTGCTAGACATATAACTTTTATTCTAACTTAAGAAGTAGCTAATTCTGAGGGTACTTTTAAAAAGAGAGAGAAAGACACTCATACAATCAAGAAAGAGCATAACACATCTGGAAAGATAAGTCTCAACTCAGAATAATTTGGAAAACATGTTTGTTTTTAGTGTCAAATTTTTAGCTGTATTTGTAGCAATCATCAGGTTTGCTAGACATATAACTTTTAATATAGTATACTGTAAATAAAACACCCTGTTCCCTTTATGAAACAATTATTATTGTTTCATAATAATTATAGAAACAAGGGCTAGAAAGACAATAGGGAACCATGTGCATGCCCTGGTGGGAGAAGCTTAGGTGAATGCAGAAATCATAGGCTCCCTTCTAACTTTCTGTATATGGAAGGGACTTATAAAGGGTCCATCTTCAAAGCTCCAGCCCACACCAGCTGGTCAGAGAGCAGGGAAACCCTTGTGCACACAAACTTCAGAGGAGCCCTTGTTAAAAGTCTCATTCAGGCAAGGTGAGTTGTATGTACCAAGCTTGTCATTTGAAATTGCTTTCTGGAGACTAAACCTACACCCAAGTTTCCCAAATGCATTTACTAAGACATGTGGTCCTAATGGTTTTCTACTGTGGTGCCAGCCATTAGCTCACAGTCTTTGCAACTGCCTTGCCCCACCTCACCATCCCCAAGTTGGCATCTGAAAGAGAGCAACTGTTTATTCTTCTGGGTGTCTCTGAAACCAGAGCAGGACACGTGCTCTCCTTTGCACAAAGCAGGACTTAGGACTGCCCGGGCTTGTAGAGTGTGAAGAATCCTGGGTAACCAGTGGGTCCTGTGAAAGGTCTTCATTCCCCTTGAATTCCTGTCTGACAGTGCAGTCCTGAGGTTTCCTAACAGCTGGAGAATGGAGAATGAATGACTCAGTGGGATACAAGAGTCGAGTGCCAAAGGGCTTGCACACAAGTTGATAAATCAGTATTAGAACCTTATCACATCATCTTCTGCTTGATTCCATGACATTTGGGTAGGAATGGAGTGCTTACCATTGCCAAATGTATATGGGCCAATGTTCTAGGTCCGTAAGGGTTGGCTAATTGTAGAGCTACTTTAAAATTTAATCAGAAGGAGGCATTAATATGGATGGCGTATCTCCGCCAATTATAACATAGCCCTTCACACAGTGAGCTTCCTTGGACGGTGGCAAAGGATGACTGCAAACATGCCTTCTTTTTACAAATGTATGCCTTCACTGAGTTTCCTGTTTCTTACCACCTCTGTTCTCCAGGAGCAGTATCAGTTTCTCTACAAAGCAGTCCTCAGCCTTGTGAGCACAAGGCAGGAAGAGAACCCGTCCACCTCTCTGGACAGTAATGGCGCAGCATTGGCTGATGGAAACATAGCCGAGAGTTTAGAGTCTTTAGTTTGACATGGAAAGGGGTGAGAAGAGTCCCCATGTGAGCACTGCTTTCCTCTTTCTAAAATTAGACTGGAAAATCAGTGCACTTCTGTTATCTGTTTACTTCACATCACCTGACAGTTACTACCATGACATAGGATTCTGCTGCCAAATTTACATCATTAACAATGTGTGCCTTTTTGCAAAACTTCTTGTAATTCACTATTGTGTTTAAAATGATTGAAATTTACAGTATTTCTAAGAATGGAATTGTGGTATCTTTTTTTCATATTGATTTTAACAGAAAATTTCAATTTACAGATACTAGGAATTCCCAACTAGAATCCCAAACAGAAAACATGTTTGTTTTTAGTGTCAAATTTTTAGCTGTATTTGTAGCAATCATCAGGTTTGCTAGACATATAACTTTTATTTCCTCTTTCTAAAATTAGACTGGAAAATCAGTGCACTTCTGTTATCTGTTTACTTCACATCACCTGACAGTTACTACCATGACATAGGATTCTGCTGCCAAATTTACATCATTAACAATGTGTGCCTTTTTGCGAAACTTCTTGTAATTCACTATTGTGTTTAAAATGATTGAAATTTACAGTATTTCTAAGAATGGAATTGTGGTATCTTTTTTTCATATTGATTTTAACAGAAAATTTCAATTTACAGATACTAGGAATTCCCAACTAGAATCCCAAACAGAAAACATGTTTGTTTTTAGTGTCAAATTTTTAGCTGTATTTGTAGCAATCATCAGGTTTGCTAGACATATAACTTTTAATATAGTATACTGTAAATAAAACACCCTGTTCCCTATGATATTCAACATTTTACAACTGCAGTATTCACCTAATGTAGAAATAATCTAATACTTACTGTAAATACTGCTCTAGTGTCTCCATGGACCAAATTTATATTTATAATTGTAGATTTTTATATTTTACTACTGAGTCAGTTTTCTAGTTCTGTGTAATTATTTAGTTTAATGATGCAGCTCATTATCTGGTCTTACTCTGTGAGTCTTCTTGATATTGTTTTGTGTTGTGATTAACTGTTTTAGCATGTAATTTTAACTTTTATGGAAAATAAAAATACATTTGTTTTGAAGGAAGATGTTTTTATGAGAATAACACCTTACCTGACATTGTTTAAATGGTTTTTATCCAAGGCATTGCAAAAATAAATATAAGTATCACCATCAGTTTTTGTGTGCTTGTGGAGTACTGAGGCATGTGTAGAAGAAAATTATGGATATGTTCCCTCTGAAATGATGGACGTGAAAAAAGGTTGATGGGATGGGACAGTGTATAGAGTTGATTCCCAAACTGTGCAGTAAGGCCCACAGGAAACAGAATTGAACATCTGAGGACAGTAGAGCAGTGTGTACTAACGCATCACAATTACCCCTATTAAATTATTTGGTTCTTGTTATTCAGTCACTCAGTTGTGTCTGACTCCTTGTGACCGCATAGACTGTAGCCCACCCGGCTCCTCTGTGCATGAAATTTTCCAGGCAAGAATACTGCAGTGGGTACCCATTCACTTACCAGGGATCGAACCTGGATCTCCTGCATAGCAGGCAGATTCTTTACTGTTTGAGCCACCAGGAAGCTTCAAGTTAGGACTTAACTCTGTGTTTTGTATTTCTTGCTCATTAAGTAAAATTAAGAGTGTTAGGACTAAAAGAAAATTGGAAATAGGAAGTTATTAGATTAGCTGCCAGTGACTAACATCCATTCACTTACCAGGGATCGAACCTGGATCTCCTGCATAGCAGGCAGATTCTTTACTGTTTGAGCCACCAGGAAGCTTCAAGTTAGGACTTAACTCTGTGTTTTGTATTTCTTGCTCATTAAGTAAAATTAAGAGTGTTAGGACTAAAAGAAAATTGGAAATAGGAAGTTATTAGATTAGCTGCCAGTGACTAACATATTTCTTCAGAACAGGCAGCTTTTCTCACTGGATCCTTTCCAGTAGAATTCAAGTCTGGTCAATATATTTCCAATACAATCACCAATGTAATCCATTGTAAAGAAGACTAATCTATACAAAAGATAAGACTAGCTACCTGCATGGCTATGCAAATTGTGCATTGCAGCTACTGGGGAGCTAATCAAAGCACAGACATTGAATATGTATTAGGATATGTATTTAATACAATTAATATTTATTATGCTATGATTAATATTATGACTTTTTCCATTAGATGATAAGTATATTGTTCTAATTTACATATTTGATGACAATTTTTTGACAGAAGTACCTATAAGTACTTTTCTCTAATTCTCAAAAAGGCCTCATTTGGGCTAGTGGTAACCCTAACAACCTATGGTAAGGGAGGTTTTATAAATCAGAGATCTTCCCAAATTTTATAAAGTATCCTAGGTTTTTGAATGCTGATCAAATTTCAGTAGTACATCTTGTCACTTTAGGCAAGTCATTTATCTTTGTGAGACATATTTTCTCTTTTGTAAAGTCAGAGCTGGCCTAATGATAATTTTGGTCTCTTCTTCTCTATAACCACTTTACAACTCTCCTTATGGAGCAGATACATCCATGACTTGCCTGAGAGGCATGGATCCTTGAGGAGTCTTCCAAATGTATCCAAAACATTGAAAAATATCTCAGAGCTAAAATATCATTATCTTTAACGTAAATCTCAAGCAAATTATTATTTAAAAGAGTATTGCAAAAAAAATAAAAAAGAAAAACTAGTGTTTTTGAACATCTACTAGACATCAGGCTCTTACATTCTCTCAGACCCTTTTATAACCATGCTGTGGGTTATTGTTGTCCTCAGTTTGTGGAAAAGGAAAGAGCTAGTCTGTGGTAGAAACAATCACACTGCTTCTCAGAGGAACTTCTAGTGTCTCATGAGTCTAGGACAAGGAAAACTGGAAATACCAGTTTTGTCTGGAAGAGGCCAAAAATGGTAGAAAAATCTGGAAGATGTGAGCATTAAGCCTATCAAAAGATTTAGGCTAGGGATTCACAAATGTAGCTCAAGGACTAAGTGCTTGTAATCGTAATCTATACATC
This sequence comes from Cephalophus harveyi, assembly GCA_006410635.1. NCBI lineage: Eukaryota > Metazoa > Chordata > Mammalia > Artiodactyla > Bovidae > Cephalophus > Cephalophus harveyi. Next base: position 41,256 of record SJYT01055894.1, on the reverse strand, counting down.
CATACCCAGATCCTACCACCACCGCCTTTACTACTGAAATCCTTGCTGGACAGCTTTAATTGGAGGATAATCGCTTTACAATGCTGTGTTGGTGTTTGCTGTACAACACAGATCAGTCATATATATATATGTGTATATATATATATATATGTATATCCCCTCCCTCTTGGACCTCCCCCCATCCTACCTCTTAGTCATCACAGAGCACTGAGCTGAGCCCCCTGTGCTATACAGCAACTTCCCACTAGCTGGCTATTTTACACACACACACATATATATGTCAATACTACTCTCTCAATTTGTCCCATCCTCTCCTTCCCCCGCTGTGTCCCCACAACTGTTCTCTACCTTTGCGTCTCTATTCCTGTCTTGCAGATAGATTCGTCAGTACCATTTTTCTAGATTCCACCGGTATGCTTTAGTACATGACTTGTTATTGAGAGCCAATGCAGTGTTTCTATCTACCTTTACTCAAGCTTACTGACGTTTCCTTTTCTAGCACTAGATCCTCCTCTTCAATCCTACGCCTTTATCACTTAAAGCCCAAACCAGTTGCTATATTATCTTAGTGGGTTCCCCTCCCACCCTAGTTCCCTAGTTCCCATGTCATCTGAGTGCTCTTCCAGACTGCAAGTGGAATCAATGCAACACAACCGTTGTTGATGTTCAGTTGCTCAGTTGTGTCCGACTCTCTGTGACCCCATGGACTGCAGCATGCCAGGCTTCCCCGTCCTTCATCTGCCAGAGCTTGCTCAAACTCATTGAGTTGGTGATGCTATCCAATCATCTTGTCCTGTTGTCTCCTTCTCTTCTTGTCTTCTTTGTCTTTCCCGGCATCACAGTCTTTTCCAGTGAGTCAGCCCTTCACATCAGGTGGCCAAAGTATTGAAGCTTCAGCTTCAGCCATCAGTCCTTCCAATGAATATTCAACGCAAGCGTTATCTCCTAACTGATTATATTAAAATCAATATTGTAATTAAAAAAAAGAAACTGCCATAACAGATATGTCTTTACTTACTTATAGATTATTGATCTCTACATAATTATTTTTGACAAGTGGGACCAGGCCTTAATCAACTTTGATCCTTTTCAAATAGCATAGATATTTTCTCAACTGCCCTATGTCCCAAGTATCATACCTGCTTATTTTGACAGCAGAATTAGTTTCATATGCCAGAATATGAGCACAGTCTCACAGGAGGTTTAATTTATATCCCTCAACATAAGCATTTTTCCTTCAAGGAGAAAAAGAAAGTTTTATTTGTACAACTTGATAAATAATTCTCACCCCATACAATTCACACAAAGTGCACAATTCAGTAGTTTTTAGTATAGTCACAGAGTAGTATCTCCATTAGCACAAAATCAATTCCATAACATTTTTATCATCTCCCTCCCCAAAACCCCAAATTCATTAGCAGTCACTCCCACTTCTCCCCAACATCCCCCAGCCATAGGCAACCACTACTCTACTTTCTCCATATAGAGATTTAACAATTCTGGACATTTCATACACATCAAATCACACAATATGTGGCTTTTCCTGCCTGGCTTCTTTCACTTGAAGTTTATACATGTCGTGGCATGTATCAGTACCCAGTTTCTTTTTAATTGCTGGATGATATTCCATTGTCTGGATATGCCACATTGTGTTTATTATTTGATGGGTATTTGACTTGTTCTTATTTCTGGCTGTTATGAATAATACCACTATAAGCATCTGTTTACAAGTTGTGTGGATGCATTTTCATTTTTTTCTATAGCTAAGAGTGGAATTACTGGATAATATGGTAAAAGTGAGATTGCTCAGATGTGTCCAACTCTTTGCAACCCCATGGACTGTAGCATACCAGGCTCCTCCGTCCATGGGCTTTTCCAGGCAAAGGTACTGGAGTGGGTTGCCATTTCCTTCTCCAGAGGATCTTCCTGACCCAGGGATCGAAGCCAGGTCTCCCACATTGCAGGCAGACACTGTATTATCTGAGCCACCAGGGAAGCCTCACCCTTCACCAAGGATAATATGGTGAATTCTATGTTTAACCATTTGAGGAACTGCCAAACTGTTTCTCCAAGCAGCCATACTATTTTATATTTCTACCAGCAGTTTATAAGGGTTCCAATTTCTCCACATTTTCACCAACACTTACTATTTTTTCACAATAGCTATCCAGGTGACGTTGAAGTGCTATCTCATTGTAGATTTGACTTTTATAGCTAACGTGTGTTAAGCATCTTTTCATGTGCTCAGTGGCCTTTTGTATATCTTCTTTTGAGAACTGTCAGTTCCGATCCTTTATCCTTTTTTTCAATTAGGCTCTTTGACTTTTTATTGAATACAATAGTTCTCTATCTATTCAAGTTCTTCTCTTACCTGATATATAATTTGCAACATTTTCTCATTCTGTGGCTTGTCTTTTGCCTTCTTGATGGTATTCTTAAAAGCACAGAAAGTTTTAATCATGATGATATCCAATTTATATATTTTCTTCCTTTTGTTGCTCATGCTTTGGTGTCATTTATTTCAGAAGCCATTGCCTAATCCAAGGTCAGGAAGATTTCCACCTGTGATTTCATCTAAAAGTGTTACAGTGTTTGCTCTTATATCTGGATATTTGGTCCATTTTGAGATAAGTTTTATATGTGCTGTGAGGTAGGGAGTCCAACTTTATTCTTTTGCATGTGGATATCCAGTTGTTTCAGCACCATTTGATGAAAAGACTATTTTTCTCAACTGAATTGTCTTAGCACCTTTTTCAAAACTCAATAAGCATTATTTCTTAACTCTCCTTCTATTCTTATTCTACACTTTTTTAAGAATTGTTTTCTTAATATCATTTTTGCTTTATTCATTGATACTGTGTACCAGTACAATTAATTTTTGAATGTTAATCCCGCAACTGATGAACTCATGTATTAGATCTAATGTTTTCTTATTCTTTTGCATTTTCTATGTATAAGATTATACCATCTGCAAACAGAGATAGTTTTACATCTTTCTTTCTAATCTGGATGTCTTTTATTTCATTTTCTTGCCTAATTGCCCCATCTAGACCTTCCAGTACAAGCTGAATAGAAATGGCTTGAGTGTACATCTCTGTCTTGTCCCTGATTTCAGGGGAGAATCTGTCAGTCTTTCATCATTGAGTACGATATTAGCTCTGGGTTTTTCATAGGTACACTTTATCAGGTTAAAGAATTCCCTTCTATTCCTAGTTTGTTCAGTGTGTTTTATCACAAAAGGATGTTGGATTTGTTAGATTCTTTTCCTGTGCCTGAGCTGATCCTGTAGATTTTGATTTAATCTTACCTATTCCTTTTCTAAACATTAAAGAGGAAACTATCAGAAATGTCACTTTCTTAAATCATAATTTTACAAAAAGGCACAAAATAGCATTATTGCAAAAGCTTGTAGACAGGTAATCTAGAAACATCCAGCTGAATCTGCCTGAAAAACAAAAGCAAAACAAAAATAAAGCTGTGTGAAGAAATCTTCTTCTTACTAAAAAGATAAAATTTCATCTGCTAATTATAGGTAAATATACTCTTGTAAGAAAAAAGTTGCATAATAAGTTAACAAGTAGTTCAAGCATTATCACTTTTACATACACATGAAAAAAATACATGATAGAATTATTAAAGTTCTCTGATAATTACTGGCATCTCTTATAACAGATGTTTTCATATTAAAATAGAGATTTATATTTCAAAAACACCATTGTATTGACATATCAAAACATATCATGCTTCATGTTTTAAAATATCACATTAACAAGCATGTTTACTGCACAGAAGTTCAGAGCTGTGTTGGCTGGGAAGATAAAATATAATTCTCAATTATAGTTTGATTGTGCTCTGTGTAGTATACATAATGCCTTCTGCTTTAATTCGCTCCAGTATTGGTCCATAGATCTCCTTTGAAAAGGGTCCCATCAGGCCTTTAGCTTGAATTTCACCTAGAAAAAAGTAAGTTTGAAGTTACCATTTTAAAGGTGGTAAGAAAGGTTAATTTCTACAGCAAGAATTACCATATAGCAGTAAACGCCAAGTTAATGAATTGTTGGCAGCCTAGGGACTTTTTTTTAATAGCAGCTTAAATATCTCCTACTAAATTACATAATCAACACACTGTAAGGAAAAGGGGTTCATGGAAAGCACAGCTGAACTTAGGGGCTGAGTCTGAATTTATACACCTCACTGCATTAACTACCAGATCAGAGAAAAAAAGTATAAGAAGAAAGAAAACTTGTAAACCTAACTGGTCTGATTTGCTGATGTCATTTTTTAACACTAACACACTGGAATTACACCAATCTGAGGGAATTCCCTGGTGGTTCAGTGGTTAAGACTCCACACTTCCACTGCAGGAGGCAGAGGTTTGATTCCCAGTCTGGGAACTTAGATCCTACATGCTGCATGGCATGGCAAAAAAAATAAAAAAATATCTGAAACCAATCTGGTAACTTGGGCACTGGTATCTGTTAGGATGGCTGAAAGAATAAATTTGGGCACTTTCCTTAAAGGCCATGATGACCTCATCCCACATCACTTCTTCACTATAGTTCCTCAATAACTAGTAGGTGGTTTAACTGGATCTAGACTAGCATTCCCTGGTGGCTCAGTGGTAGAGAATCCACCTGCCAGTGCAGGAGACACAGGTTTGATCCCTGGCCCGGGAAGATGCCGGGAGAAGGATATAGCAAACCACTCCCATATTCTTGCCTGAAAAATTCTACAGACAGGTGTGGGGGGGTGGGCTGCAGTCCATAGGGTCACAAAGAGTTGGACACAACTTAGCAACTAAACAACAACAATATGCTACTATAGCTATATCTTCTGTTTATTTCACACTTACATGCTTTGATGTTCTTTATTCCTTTCACACCTTTACAAGGACAAAATGAGGTGTTATATTCAGAGATAATGCTTACTGAAAGCATATATGACCTTAAGGAAAGTTGAAATTTGAATTCTTTTAGTTCAAAACATATACTGAGCATTGATAGTATATTGACATATGAAGATTAATAAAACATGGCTTATATTTTTGAAGATCTGGAAGTGACTACCGTCTGCTATTTCAGTGTTGCTGCTGCTGCTGCTAAGTCACTTCAGTCGTGTCCGACTCTGTGCAACCCCATAGACGGCAGCCCACTAGGCTCCCCTGTCCCTGGGATTCTCCAGGCAAGAACACTGGAGTGGGTTGCCATTTCCTTCTTCAATGCATGAAAGTGAAGTCACTCAATACAAAAAATAAAAATAAAAAAAAGGAAAGAAAAGAAGGCAGTTAATATTCCCTGGGGACCCCTTCTATGTGATAGGAGGTTTATGTATTATTTCACTTCAATGTCATACAGCCCTATGAATTAGTGATGACAATTTCCCCACTTTACAGATGAAGGAACTCTGATGCAGAGATTCTAAGTAACCGACGTTCCATCACTCAGCCATCTTGGGGCTTACCTGGAACAGAAATCAGGTCTAACTCCAAAGCCCATGTTTTTTACTCATCACAAGGTGATCTCCCAGTCAGCCAGAACTTGGATCTTCTGAACTGGCTCACTTTTAGTGAAAGCCAGTGTCATACTGAAGACTAATTATTTGATTAGTCTTGGTGTCATCCAGGTGTTGAATGACTTGGAGATAATATGGAGACAGAGTTGGTCCTTCAGTGAAAGAACTTACCATCAAGTAACATCTTGGCTGCCATAGCAGTGGGTAACCCCACAGTTTTAGCCATGGCTGAAAAACCATTGACATCCCCATAAACCACAAGATCAATAGTTTTATTTTCTAAATGTCCAGAAGGATGTCTGATTCCAAAGCTGTCTCTCATCACAATCATATCTTTCTCTCCAGGACCTTAAAATTAATAAACATACATTTGAAAATGTCATTATCATTACAACTCCAATACCATATTTCATCCCCCTGCTCCTCCCCTTCTGCTTTCAAGTTTTCCTTCCCATTATGTATATCCTTAAATAATTAGATATACTGCTTTGTAGCCCAAAGGGCGAATTAAAAATTCAAGGAAATGATAACTCTGACCAGATTCTTCTGTGCAGACTGGTCTCCCTGTACCCCAGTTACAGACATGGGAGTACTGCTGGAGAGGCCATCCCCTCTTCTCCCCAGAATGCTGCTTCAGCATTCCCTTAATGTGTCAAAAACTACAAGTAAAACTAATAATGGTTTCCTCTGCCATGTTTTCAAGTTCACTCTTACTTAGTAGTTCTCTTATTCTTCCCTCTGGAGAAATAGCCCTAGTGCTCTTTCCCTCACATCACATTTGTCCATTCCCACTGTGTGACTCCTGCCCTCCCATCTAATTCACTGGTTCTTAAGATCCTTCTCCTGGGATGTTGAACTCACAGCCTATGGCCTACCATAGGAAAGTTTCACGGCCAGATGCTTGGAGAGGGCATCCACGAGAGACTCGGCCTGAGGGACTTGTTCATCCCCGAGTAGGCCCAACCTGAGAAGAATAAGAGATGGCTGCATTAATGCCAAGTCCTACATATATGCTCACTGGGGAAGCAGAAGGGAACCCTCATTGGATTTCATCTTGTAAGGGCAGAATCGTAAGATGACAGCTCAAGTTACAGGACTCCCAAATTACTGTAAAATAATAACAGTAATGTTTTCACCTTTAGAATCATCCCCAGACTCTCCCATGAGTGCTGCCTGGAGCCAGACCTGACATACCGCCAGTGCACACTGTTGCCAAGCTTCTCCTGAGATTAACTTACAGGTTGGTTGTCCCATGTGAAGGATACCAGCAGAATGTGTATTTTAAAGTAGTTAAAGAAGAGTAGGAGAATCTCCTACAGGAGAGAAAAAATACCCCACCTTTCTCGAAAACTGAGTAGTGATGGTTCTCAAAAATAAGTATTTCCCAAGTTATAATTGCCATTGAATTCCTCTCTCTACATACTTTTTAATCCCCTTATGAATATAGTATCCGAAGAGTTGACTCATTGGAAAAGACTCTGATGCTGGGAGGGATTGGGGGCAGGAGGAGAAGGGGACGACAGAGGATTAGATGGCTGGATGGCATCACGGACTCGATGGACGTGAGTCTGAGTGAACTCCGGGAGTTGGTGATGGACAGGGAGGCCTGGCATGCTGCGGTTCATGGGGTCGCAAAGAGTCGGACATGACTGAGCGATTGAACTGAACTGAACTGAACACAGTATGTGGTAATCTCTCTACAACGGGCCAACATTAGAGCAGTAAACTCATCAAAGACAATGTGAAATGTCTGTTTCTATCTTGACCTTTCTTTGACTAGAAAGAACTAAGTGATCATTGATCCAATGTTTTCCTCCAGGTTGGCTGGTGCATGCCTACCATTTGAGAGCCTCCAGCTGGGTTGTGTCTCCTCCCAGTTTCTTAAAGACAGCTTCCTTAAGCACATCACATTTGGAAGAGGATGAAATCCCAACTAGATCACAGAGGAGTTCTTTCTGGTTACAAAAACAAAGATACAACTTCTAAGTTCCAAATAGAATAAAAAATAAGTTTAGAGATTATCCTAGGAAGACACGACCTCAAATTGTAAATTAGAGATAATTAGCTGCCGTCTATGGGGTCGCACAGAGTCAGACACGACTGAAGCGACTTAGAGCAGCAGCAGAAACAGTAAATTGTGGCGCACACATGTGCATACATATGTCTGCACACCTACACATCAATAAACGCATGGTATTTTAGAATGATATTTCAGCGATAAAAATGATTCATAACACCAAATCAACACCAAGAGTAATATCATATTTATGATCACCTTGCCTGCCTTTGCAGGTCCTCTTCATCACCTTTCACCCATTATCCCTCGCCCTCCAGAAGCCTAGGATTTGGTATTCTTGTTTTGGCCAGGATAGAGTGGAAGGATCTTTGCTGTGGTTGCTAGTAGCAACCACGATTCTTTTGTAAGTTCAGGAAATGAGGGAGATTGTGCAGATAATAAAATCTCAAAGGAAGAAGAGTTAAACAGTGGTCATAGCTTTTTCCACTTTCTAAACAAGACTTTCTCCAGGCTGTGCTCTAGATTAAAGATCAACAAGCTTGCCCGGCAAGGGAAGAAGAAGGTGGAACAAATGGGAAGAGTGGATATATATATATATAGCTCATAGCCTATGGCCTACCATAGGAAAGTTTCATACTACATATACACTACCATGTGTAAAATATACCTAGCAGGAAGTTGCTACATGGCACAGGGAGCTCAGTTTGGTGCTCTGTGATGACCTGGGTAGGGGGATGGGGGTTGGTAGGGAGAGACAAGAGGGAGAGGATATATGTATACATGTAGCTGATTTACTTTGTTGTACAGCAGAAACTAATACAACACTGTAAGGCAATTATCCTTCAATTAAAAATCAAAAACCTTCCCACAAAGGGGGGGGGGGAACTAATTCACAGACCAAATTGAGCTCACCACCTGGTTTTGTAAATAAAAACTTTTATTGAAACATAGTCATGCTCATTTTTTTATGAGCAGTCTGAACTGACTAGTCTAACAGAGACCATGTGACCTAAAAAAACCTAAAAAAGTTACAATCTGGTCTTTTACCAAAAGAACCGTTTGCCAGCCCCTGTTCTAGACTGTAGCTGCCAAGATAAGGGGACCAGCCCCAAGAATGCTTGTACCAACCTTCCCAATCAAATTGCCTCAACATCAGATTCATTCCATGGATATTTATTCACTTCTGTCCAACAAGTTAATTTATGAAAGCTGAAACTTAGATTGAAAAAACTCTCAAATACACAAAAAATGAGAATTTAAAAGCAACCAGCTAATAAGAATACCACAGCTGCACTGGGAGACTTATGGGATTAGCAGTACAGATTCTTATCTCCTTGGGACAGATTTCTGGCATCTCTATTGAAATATGGGCATGTTAATTTAAGTTGGACAACCAGCTGGTAACAAATTAATTCTTGGCAGTTAGTGGAAGCTTTATTTTACATTCAGTTCCAAGTCTCCAGGGCTTCCTTGATAGCTCAGCTGGTAAAGAATCCACCTGCAATATGGGAGACCTGGGTTCGATCCCTGGGTTAGGAAGATCCCCTGGAGAAGGGAAAGGCTACCCACTCCAGTATTCTGGCCTGGTGAATTGTAGAGTCCATGAACTGTAGAGTCCATGGGGTCGCAAAGAGTCGGACACAACTGAGCGACTTTCACTCACTCCAAGTCTCCAAAGTTCCTTCTAACCCTGAGACTCTAGGATTTAAATACAATACAGATATGTGCATAAACTCAGTACTTAAAAACTCAAATTCCTCATGGTTACAAATGGTCAAATGAAAGACCTAATTTGGGCATTGGGAATCAGTTCTGGAATACCACCAGGAGCTCTCCTGCCTTCCCAGGTTCAGGAGGCCCTAGTTTAACTCTCATCAATGGGGCCAGCACTTAGACAAGCGGTAGAGCCCAGAGCCCAATGCAGAGGGCAAGCCCATCTCTCTCAGGGCTGACGGGGCAATCAAGTGGTACAAGTTGCTAAGGAAATAGCCCCCATGGGTCAGCCTCCTTGTCCCCTCCATCCTCCCAAAATAGTGAAGGGAAAGGGGGCTTTGGAACTATGACTTAACTTCCTGTATATATACCATAGGATGGGTTCTTTGCTGGTCAAAACCCAGGTTCAAACCTGACCATTTCAGAAGGCATTTCTGAAGAGCAGCAGACAATGTGTAATTCCAGAGCCACTCACCCAGGTGAGCGGATGGGCATCAGGTTGAAGGGCAGGAAACGCATCTCTGTTTATGAGACCCAACTTCACAAATCCACTCAAAGCTTTGGCATACCCCTGTAACAAGAGTTGGTAAGCAACACATGAAAATGTCTTTAAAATTGTTTTTTAATTCTTTTGAAAAGAAGAATCTATCTTCATAATTCACTTAGAAAACTGACAGAAGGTAGCCATTTGTATTGCTAGCATTGATGCAGCCACCCTTTGGTTCAAACCAAAATCAGTAGTGTAACAACCATTCCACTGGTTTACTTAAGAGAACTTGCGAAACAGGGTCTTAACTTTTTCTTGGTAACATGTGAGTGGTGCTTTTCTGACAGCATAAAAGCAAATTTCCTCTTGTGTTACACACTCAAGTCAGCAGAATTATATTTAACAGAACAGTCGTCCTCTCTTTCATAATGGATAAAGGAGCATGTGAGAATATCCCCCAAAGCAGAAAATCCATTCCATTCCTTGAGTCATTCAGTTCAGTTCAGTCGCTCAGTCGTGTCCGACTCTTTGCGACCCCGTGGACTGTAACCTACTAGGCTTCTCCGTCCGTGGGATTCTCCAGGCAAGAATACTGGAGTGGATTGCCATTTCCTTCTCCAGGGGATCTTCCTGACCCAGGGATCGAACCCAGGTCTCCCGCATTGGAGGCAGACACTTTAACCTCTGAATGAGTCATTATTCTAATGCAAATAAGGAGCAGGGGAAAAAGTAAGAATTCGAAATTTCTAAAATGTCACCACTGATAAAAATTCCTCATGGGTCCTTCATGCTTGTAGGACAGGCCAAAGTTCTTGGCATGAAACCCATGCCAATACACCCCTCCAGCCCAACTCAACTAATGATCTTCTCCACCACTCACATTCTCTAAATAAGCTGCTGGGCTCTTCCAGAGACATGGGCCTTGGTGCACATTGCCTGTGCCTGGAATGTGGCAACACCTCTTTATCACCTATGAAATGTTTACTCTTAAGACCCAGTTCAGTGCATCTGAACTTACCGCTGGGTAAGTGGGCACTCCCTTCTGCTCTGGGTTCCTGCAGTATTTTGTGCATACCTCTACAAGGGCACTTAACACAAACTGTAATTCCCTGTCTATTCAGCTGCTGAACTGTAGGCATAGAAAGTATGTGTGTCCTTCATCCCCATGCCCTCACCCCATTATCCATCATCCAGTATGCTAAGACAAAAACAAATGACAGGATGCATGGATTCTGAATGATAATAAAGTGAAGGAAGATCATAATGTATGTTTTCTTGGGAGCAAATCATGGTAGGGGGAGGGTGAAATGAGAAAGTCAAAATAAGAGGCTTTATAGCCACTGCAGTTAGAGAGAAAGAAACAGAGAGAATAGAAGGATGAGGAGGAAGAGAAGGAAGAGGAGGAAGAAGAGAAAGGCAGGAGATTATTTCAGAAAGCAATAAAGTTATTAAGATATAGTTTCTGTTGCCATTGGATATTTCACCATTTAATGTGTGGATTTTCACATTTCTGATAAGCTGTACTACTCAAACTGTTCAAAGGTTACTAATTAAAGAATTCACATTCATTTGCTCTAACCCAATGTAAATACAGTTCAAAGAGGAGAAACAAAAAAGCAGTAATTCCAGCTTGCTTCTAGGATCTGATAAATGCCGGATACTTTTCTTCCAGAATCTCAGATACTGAGACGTGTCTGAGCTATTTCTCAATCTCAGAAATATATTTTTACAGTGACCTCTTGAGATGAATTTATTATGCATATTCACTTATCAGTAAGTCCTTAGCAAATTACTGTGCTTAGGGCTGAGGCCACAGAGATGAAATATGCATTCCCAACCCATGAAGACACTATAGTCCAGGAGAAGGGTCCAATAAGACAAATGAATAAGGCCTGGTCCATAGAGAGCAAAACCATGACCACTGAGGACTGCCCTACAGTGGGCTATCATAGCTATGGGAGCACCAAGGAGGAGGACTCACATAGATTGGCGGGGAGGGGAGTCAAGGAGAGGAGTTAAGATACCATGAGAAGGTGATATTAAGCTGGGTCTAGAAGGACTCATGTGATAAGCAGGTGCAGGGAAAAAGTCAAAGTCTCTTGATCATATTTGGGTGACAGGGTCTCATCTCTAACACTGGAAAGAACATTCTGGCTACTTGAAGGGTTGCTGACATTGCTCAGGGTGGTGGCCCTCATGGATATGAACTCTGTGACATCTTTCATTCTCTCAGGTTCAGTGGGGTGGTTCTCACCCCTACACATTCTTGAGAGCTTTAGTTTATTCTTAAATCTCTTAAAATCCTCTATTTGGGGGTCTATACATTTGACCAGATATTATATACCTAAAGTTATCAGATGCTTAGGAGTGGTGACTGAAAGCGCCAGGCTGCGATGGTGCAGGAGCGGCCAGGAGGAGCTATCCCACATCCGAGGTCAGGGGCAGTGGTTGAGAGGAGCTACCCCACATCCAAGGAGCTGCAGCTGCGTGGGCACAGGAGGGCCGAGAGGAGCTACTTCACGTTCAAGGTCAGGAGGGGCAACCTCAACCAAGGTAAGGAGCAGTGGCTGCACTTTGCTGGAGCATCCGTGAAGAGATACCCCACATCCAAGGTAAGAGAAACCCAAGTAAGATGGTAGGTATTGCCAGAGGGCATCAGAGGGCAGACAAGATAATCACAGAAAACTAGTCAAACTGATTAAATGGACCACAGTCTTGTCTAACTCAGTGAAACTAAGCCATGCTGTGTGGGGCCACCCAAGAAGGATGGGTCATGGTGGAGAGGTCTGACAGAATGTGGTCCACAGGAGAAGGGAATGGCAAAACCACTCAGTATTCTTGCCTTGAGAGCCCCATGAACAGTATGAAAAGGCAAAATGATAGGATACTGAAAGAGGAACTCCCCAGGTCGGTAAGTGCTCAATATGCTGCTGGAGATCAGTAGCATAGAAATAGCAGAAATAACTCCAGAAAGAATGAAAGGACGGAGACAAAGCAAAAACAGTACCCAGCTGTGGATGTGACTGGTGATGGAAGCAAGGTCCAATGCTGTAAAGAGCAATACTGCATAGGAACCTGGAATGTTAGGTCTGTGAATCAAGGCAAATTGGAAGTGGTCAAACAGGAGATGGCAAGAGTGAATGTCGACATTCTAGGAATCAGTGAACTAAAATGAACTGGAATGGGTGAATTTAACTCAGATGACCGTTATATCTACTACTATGGGCAGGAATCCCTCAGAAGAAATGGAGCAGCCATCATGGTCAACAAAAGAGTCTGAAAGGTGGTACTTGGATGCAATCTCAAAAACAACAGAGTGATCTCTGTTCATTTCCAAGGCAAACCATTCAATATCATGGTAATCCAACCCTATGCCCCAAGCAGTAACACTGAAGAAACTGAAGTTGAACGGTTCTATGAAGACCTACAAGACCTTTTAGAACTAATACCTCAAAAAGATGTCCTTTTCATTATATGAGAATGGAATGCAAAAGTAGGAAGTCAAGAAACACCTGGAGTAACAGGCAAATTTGGCCTTGGAGTACAAAATGAAGCACAAAGTGAAAGTGAAATGGTTCAGTTGTGTCTGACTCTTTGCAACCCTATGGACGGTAACCTACCAGGCTCCGTGGTCAATGGGATTTTCCAGGCAAAAATACTGTAGTGGGCTGCCATTTCCTTCTCCAAGGATCTTCCCAACCCAGGGAATGAACTCAGGTCTCCTGCATTGCAAACGATGCTTTACTGTCTGAGCCACTAGGGAAGCCCAAAGTGAAGCAGGGCAAAGACTAATAGAGTTTTGTCAAGAGAACACACTGGTCATAGCAAACACCCTCTTCCAACAACACAAGAGAAGACTCTACACATGGACATCACCAGAAGGTCAACACCAAAATCAGATTGATTATATTCTTTGCAGCCAAAGATGGAAAAGCTCTATACAGTCAGCAAAAACAAAACCAGGAGCTGACTGTGGCTCAGATCATGAACTCCTTATTGCCAAATTCAGACTTAAATTGAAGAAAGTGGGGTAAACCACTAGACCATTCAGGTATGACCTAAATAAAATCTGTTATGGTTATACAGTGGAAGTGTGAAATAAGATTTAAGGGACTATCTGACAGACAGAGTGCCTGATGAACTATGGACTGAGGTTCATGACATTGTACAGGAGACAGGGATCAAGACCATCCCCATGGAAAAGAAATGCAAAAAAGCAAAATGGCTGTCTGGGGAGGCCTTACAAATAGCTGTGAAAAGAAGAGAAGTGAAAAGCAAAGGAGACAAGNGACAGAGCTAGTGGAGGTGATGGAATTCCAGTGGAGCTATTTCAAATCCTGAAAGATGATGCTGTGAAAGTGCTGCACTCAATATGCTAGCAAATTTGGAAAACTCAGCAGTGGCCACAGGACTGGAAAAAGTCAGTTTTCAATCCAATCCCAAAGAAAGGCAATGCCAAAGAATGCTCCAACTACCCGCACAATTGCACTCATCTCACACGCTAGTAAAGCAATGCTCAAAATTCTCCAAGCCAGACTTCAGCAATACGTGAACCATGCACTTCCAGATGTTCAAGCTGGATTTAGAAAAGGCAGAGGAACCAGAGATCAAATTGCCAGCATCTGCTGGATCATGGAAAAAGCAAGAGAGTTCCAGACAAACATCTATTTCTGCTTTATTGACTATGCCAAAGCCTTTGACTGTGTGGATCACAATAAACTGTGGAAAATTCTGAAAGAGATGGGAGTACCAGACCACCTGAACTGCCTCTTGAGAAACCTATATGCAGGTCAGGAAGCAACAGTTAGAACTGGACATGGAACAACAGACTGGTTTCAAATAGGAAAATGAGTACGTCAAGGCTGTATATTGTCACCCTGCTTATTTAACTTATATGCAGAGTGCATCATGAGAAACACTGGAGAAGGCTGGAGGAAGCACAAGCTGGAATCAAGATTGTCGGGAGAAATATCAATAACCTCAGATATGCATATGACACCACCCTTATGGCAGAAAGTGAAGAGGAACTAAAAAGCCTCTTGATGAAAGTGAAAAAGGAGAGTGAAGAAGTTGGCTCAAACCTCAACATTCAGAAAACGAAGATCATGGCATCTGGTCCCATCACTTCATGGGAAAGAGATGGGGAAACAGTGGAAACAGTGCCAGACTTTATTTTTGGGCCTCCAAATTCACTGCATATAGTGATTGCAGCCACAAAATTAAAAGGCACTTACTCCTTGGAAGGAAAGTTATGACCAACCTAGATACCATATTAAAAAGCAGAGACATTACTTTTCCAACAAAGGTCCATCTAGTCACAGCTATGGTTTTTCTAGTGGTCATGTATGGATGTGAGAGTTGGACTATGAAGAACGCTGAGTGCCGAAGAATTGATGCTTTTGAACTGTGGTGTTGGAGAAGACTCTTGAGAGTCCCTTGGACTGCAAGGAGATCCAACCAGTCCATTCTAAAGGAGATCGGTCCTGGGTGTTCATTGGAAGGAATGATGCTAAAGCTGAAACTCCAGTACTTCGGCCACCTCATGAGAAGAGTTGACTCATTGGAAAAGACCCTGATGCTGGGAGGGATTGGGGGCAGGAGGAGAAGGGGACGACAGAGGATGAGATGGCTGGATGGCATCACCAACTTGATGGAGATGATTTTGGGTAAACTCTGGGAGTTGGTGACGGACAGGGAGGCCTGGCGTGCTACAGTTCATGGGGTTGCAAAGAGTCGGACACGACTGAGTGACTGAACTGACTGAACTGACTAACTGATCAGAAAGTCCTAATTCCTGAATCCCCTGAAAAAAATAGTCCCTACTTACCGTCTTAGAAGAAAAAGAAAACAGAATCAAGAATCTGCCAGACCTGGGGAGGGCATGACTTCAATTCCCACTAGAATTTGTCCTGTGCCTAAAGGCTTATGAAACGTCCATGGTTCTTCTATCTACTTAAGATGTTATCACTGACAATTCATTTAGTTCCCAGATAGTGAGGAAATCACACTCATGAGAGCACAGGTTCCAGGTAATCTCACAGGGCAGTGAGATCTGAAATCAGATCCCTAATTTTTAGAGATCTATGTATTTTAGCTATGTTAGTTATAAAGGGTTGAATATGTACCCTTCATAATTCATGGCCACTCAGGACCTCAAAGACCTCACATGAATCTTTGCAAATGTAATTAGTTAAGGATCTCAGTATTTAGGGTGGGTCCTAAATACAGTGACTGGTGTCCTGGCAAGAAGAGGACAGGACACAGCAACATAAGCAAGAGGAGATGATATGAAGATGGAGGCAGAGATGGGACCAATACATCTACAAGTTAAAGGACACCAAGAACTGCCTGCAATCACTGGAAGTGAGAGTGGCAAGAGAAGGTTTCAAAACTTCCAGAAGACACAAATCTTGCACACACTCTGTTGAGTGGATACATTTCTGTTGTTAAAACTTTCATAGTAATTTGTTATAACAGCCCTAGGAAACCATTATCAGTTCAGTTCAGTTCAGTTGCTCAGTTGTGTCCGACTCTTTGCGACCCCATGAATCACAGCACGCTACGTCTCCCTGTCCATCACCATCTCCCGGAGTTCACTCAGACTCACATCCATCGAGTCTGTGATGCCATCCAGCCATCTCATCCTCTGTCGTCCCCTTCTCCTCCTGCCCCCAATCCCTCCCAGCATCAGAATCTTTTCCAATGAGTCAACTCTTCTCATGAGGGGGCCAAAGTACTGGAGTTTCAGCTTTAGCATCATTCCTTCCAATGAACACCCAGGACTGATTTCCTTTAGAATGGACTGGTTGGATCTCCTTGCAGTCCAAGGGACTCTCAAGAGTCTTCTCCAACACCACAGTTCAAATGCATCAATTCTTCAGCACTCAGCTTTCTTCACAGTCTAACTCTCACGTCCATACATGACCACTAGAAAAACCATAGCGTTGACTAGATGGACCTTTGTTGGAAAAGTAATGTCTCTGCTTTTTAATATGCTATCTAGGTTGGTCATAACTTTACTTCCAAGGAGTAAGCGCCTTTTAATTTCATGGCTATAATCATCATCTGCAGTGATTTTGGAACCCAAAAAATAAAGTCTGACACTGTTTCCACTGTTTCCCCATCTCTTTCCCATGAAGTGATGGGACTGGATGCCACGATCTTTGTTTTCTGAATGTTGAGCTTTAAGCCAACTTTTTCACTCTCCTCTTTCACTTTCATCAAGAGGCTTTTTAGCTTCTCTTCACTTTCTGCCATAAGGGTGGTATCATCTGCATATCTGAGGTTATTGATATTTCTCCCAGCAATCTTGATTCCAGCTTGTGCTTCTTCCAGTCCAGCGTTTCTCATGATGCACTCTGCATAGAAGTTCAGTAAGCAGGGTGACAATATACAGCCTTGATGCACTCCTTTTCCTATTTGAAACCAGTCTGTTGTTCCATGTCCAGTTCTAACTGTTGCTTTCTGACCTGCATATAGATTTCTCATTATACTGATTGTCTTAATCTGGTCACACTTGTAACTATTCTTCTGTGATTCATAAAATGTGTACTGGACATTCATATTTATGGTCCTAGTATCTACACTCTATTTTGTGGTAAAAAAAAAAACATTTAAGATTTGCTTTGGGGAAGGTGACACTGACTACATTATCAGCTCTGGGGATGAAAAACAGGGGCCAAAGCTGACTGGCACCTTTTTTTGCACTGATCTCAGGGGCCCACGAGATAAGAACTCTACCTTTGACTGTGAAGATGTAGTTTTTCATTCTCACTGGATTTGAACCTAAGTTTCTGCTACCATCCCTCCATTCTGTGAGACAGGAGACACAACCAAAGCTTGAAGGAAGAGCTGAGAGGTGGAGAGAAACCAAGTCCCCAGGAGGTCACTGGACCCCCAAACCTGAGTACATCTGAAACTGGCCCTTCACCTTCCCCCCCACTTCTCATGAGTCAAAAACCATTTTTTCTCCAGCCGTGTTATCTCCTGAAACAATCAATCCAAAGAGTTCTCAAAAAACAGACTCCAATCTGGTTTATCATCTTAATTATTTTGATTATGAAGAAAAATTACATGCTTGCATTACTTACATCCAAACGGTCAACCTGTTCATCTCAAATAGAGCCACTTACCTTGTACCTCAGCGTCCCTCGTAATAAAGTGTGAGCAAATGGAATGCCATAAATCTCAGCGTACTTTGTACTGTCTCTGTTAGGATAACCTTCCAAATTTAATCCAGGGAAATAATCCATGGGAGTGACTAAATCCAGAAAGGAGACACCTCCTACAGCATTCACAACCTGGGGAACATTGAAAAGGCATGTGTGGAGTTAAAACAGTGGATTCTCTCTTTGGACTTATCTTCATCCTCCATATACATAAAAATAATCAGTTTTTACTAAAAAAAAAAAAAGGCAATAGGTGATTTGAAAAAAATATTTTAATGGCTTCCCTGCTGGCTCAGGTGATAAGGAATCCACCTGCAATGCAAGAGACTTGGGTTCAATCCCTGGGTTGGGAAGATCCCCTTGAGAAGGGCATGCAACCCACTCCAGTATTCTTGCCTGGAGAATCCCATGGATAGAGGAGCCTTGTGGATTACACAGTCCATGGGGTCACAAAGAGTCAGACACAACTGAGGAACTAACACTCACCCTGGTCAACATCCCATGTTCAACCTGTTCCATTAATAACTTAATTCACAAGGGCATTGCTCTTCCAAGCTTTAAAATCTGACTTAAAGCATTTTGCTTTTTACTAAGATCTTGTTTCTGATTTCCCCTCGCCCCTGGATAAGATGACACTGAATTATATCCTCTAGAGTTCTGTTTTTAAATAGGCAACACACTATACAAACAGATTCTCAAGGAGCCTTCTGTGTTCACATAGAAATGGCCACATTCTCACTCCGTTCTTTCTCTTCACTCCCATCCCCCATCTTGAATGCTACATCAGGTACCATTCACATCCATTCATACCTGGCATTTACGGAGCACCTGCTATGTGTGTGCCAGGATGGCACCTGGGAATAGGACAGTGATGAATAAGACTCTGCTCCTGCCTCCACGCACTCCTTTCTTCACTGCACAAACCTTTACTTAATGCCACCAAGATCCGGGAGCGGCGCTAGAGCAGCAATAAGACACTCACAGCCTAGACCAGTCAACCCGCCTGTGGATGTCGGGAAAGGGAGTGGGGGCTACATTCTCTCACAAGGACAATGCAATGAACACACAGTGAGACTCCAAAAAAAAAACCCAGTGCTACCTCCTGATCTTCCTGCTGGTGAGAAATTACAACACTGATCCCAAGCTCTTCTGGTGTCTCAGGAATCCTCTTTCCTACACCTCTCCCTGCATCACACACAATCAAGATGCAGTAAAGGATATTTTTCCCTTTCATCTTGAATAAGGGGCTAAATTCTTCTTTCAGCTTGTGAGGCAGGTGATCATCGCTGAGGTCATGGAAAACATTCTGGAGGAAAACAATCAGAACTAAGCATCCTGGTGGAACTAGACTTGGTCCTGCTCCCACCCCTGGAAACAATCTCTGACCACATCTGAGAGCTTCACAAAACAACGCTGTTCGAGGGAGCTGGTGATGGACCTTTGGATGGAGTCTAAGGAATTTGCTTAAAGGAGACTTTGGCTAAACGTAATGCTTCGTGAGGTTTATTTATAGGGAGGTTTGATGTGTGTCTTGGTATGAAGGGGGAAATGGAAACATATGTATATAGAACTGAAGCCCCAGGAGGAAATGGGCAGTTCTGACCTTGGAGACAGGCCTGGTGGGGTCTCTGCAGTCAAAGGTTCACTTTAGGGGCTTCCCTGGTGGTCCTGTAGTTAAGACTCTGCCCTGCCAATTCAGGGGGCAGGGGTTTGATCCCTGGTTAGGGAATTAAAATTCCTCATGCCATCAGGCACGGCTGTAGGAAAAAAAAAAGCTTCACTTTAAAGAGCATCAAGCACCAAAAATTCCAAGAGGGAGAATCTGAAGGAAATGAGGAATGCTTTTAGTTTAATTTTCTTGTGAAACTCTTCTGAACTTCACAGTAAACACTTCCCAAATGCACTTTTCTTTAGAGAAAACTTCTTCCATCAGGATTCCAATTTTTTTTTTTAAGTCTAATAAATAGGCAAATGTTTAGAGTCTTCTCACCTATCTCTCTTCTACAAGCTATGAAGGTGAAGTCGCTCAGTCGTGTCCGACTCTTTGCGACCCTGTGGACTGTAACCTAGTAGGCTTCTCCGTCCATGGGATTCTCCAGGCAAGAGTACTGGAGTGGATTGCCATTTCCTTCTCCAGGGGATCTTCCCGACCCAGGGATCGAACCCGGGTCTCCCGCATTGGAGGCAGACGCTTTAACCTCTGAGCCACCAGGGAAGCCCTCTACAAGCTATGGCAATTCTAAAATTTGGCTACATGTTTGTAGGTTAGGGATTTTTAAGAAAAAGTCAATAAAGAGAACTATATTCCAGCACTGTACTAGTCAGAAATAAATCAGCTGGTTCCTAAGTCCATCATGAGATCCTTACAAGGAAAATAGGGCAATATAAGCTGAATGGTAATGATCCACTTAGTGATTGAAATGGAAGCAACTGGACCCCAACATTACTAGATAATTTGGTATCAATTCAGAGTTGTATTTCCAGTGACCTATCATGGTATTTATTCAGAAGCCCTGTCCTGTATGACTTGGACAAGAAAGAAAGACATACTTATCTATTTGGCAGAGAATGTGCATTTTTTTTTCTGACTCGAAAACAATTACAACCAAGATCCACTTCCAGCAGAGACACTGGCTCATTACTCACTGCTGGTGTAGGCTGCTCTAAGTGCAAGACTGTTCCACATGTCCTGCACACTGACATGTCTCCCAGCCACTAAGGACCACTGACAACAAGCTTGACTGCTAAACCAACAATACATTTAACACAGCAGTACACAGACAAGCATTTATGCAGGGCCCACTGTGTGCCAGGTGCCTAATATACATAACCTTTAATCCACACAATAACCCATTTTTCAGAGGTGAAAACTGAGGCTGAGACAGTCACTCAGAGGCAGATTTAAACACAGGTCTATTTGAATTTCATTTCATGCAAAGATGGGCACAATAAAGGACAGAAATGGTAGGGACCTAACAGAAGCAGAAGATATCAAGAAGAGGTGACAAGAATACACAGAAGAACTATACAAAAAAAGATCTTCATGACCCAGACAACCATGATGGTGTGATCACTCATCTAGAGCCAGACATCCTGGAATACAAAGTCAAGTGGGCCTTAGAAAGCATCACTATGAACAGAGCTAGTGGAGGTGATGAAATTCCAGCTGAGCTATTTCAAATCCTAAAAGATGATGTTGTGAAAGTGCTGCACTCAATATGCCAGCAAATTTGGAAAACTCAGCATTGGCCACAGGACTGGAAAAGTTCAGTTTTCATTCTAATCCCAAAGAAAGGTAATGCCAAAGAATGATCAAACTACTGCACAATTGCACTCATCTCACATGCTAGCTAAGTAATGCTCAAAATTCTCCAAGCTAGGCTTCAATAGTACTTGAACTGTGAAGTTCCAGATGTTCAAGCTGGATTTAGAAAAGGCAGAGGAACCAGAGATCAAACTGCAAACATCTGTTGGATCATTGAAAAAGCGAGATAATTCCAGAAAAACATCTACTTCTGCTTTATTGATTGCTAGGCTTCAATAGTACTTGAACTGTGAAGTTCCAGATGTTCAAGCTGGATTTAGAAAAGGCAGAGGAACCAGAGGTCAAACTGCAAACATCTGTTGGATCATTGAAAAAGCGAAAGAATTCCAGAAAAACATCTATTTCTGCTTTATTGATTATGCCAAAACCTTTGACTGTGTAGGTCAAAACAAACTGTGGAAAATTTTTAAAGAGATGGGAATACAAGACCACCTGACCTGCCTCCTGAGAAATCTGTATGCAGGTCAGGAAGCAACAGTTAGAACTGGACATGGAACAACAGACTGGTTCCAAATCTGGAAAGGAGTACATCAATGCTTATATTGTCACACTGCCTATTTAACTTATATGCAGAATACATCATGAGAAATGCCAGGTTGGATGAAACACAAATTGGAATCAAGATTGCCAGGAGAAATATCAATAACTTCAGATATGCAGATGACACCACCCTTATGGTAGAAAGTGAAGAAGAACCAGAGTCTCTTGATGAAAGTGAAAGAGGAGAGGGAAAAAGCTGACTTAAATTCAAAAAACTAAGATCATGGCATCCAGTCCCATCACTTCATGGCAAATAGATGGGGAAACAAAGGAAAAAGTGACAGACTTTGTTTTGTGGGGGCTCCAAAATCACTGCAGATGGTGACTGCAGCCATGAAATTAAAAGATGCTTGCTGCTTGGAAGAAAACCTATGACCAACTTAGCATTATTAAAAAGCAGAGACATTACTTTGCCAACAAAGGTCCATCTAGTCAAAGCTATGGTTTTTCCAGTAGTCATGTATGGATGTGACAGTTGGACCACAAAGAAAGTCGAGTGCTTAAAAACTGATGCTTTTGAACTGTGGTGTTGGAGAAGACTCTTGAGAGTCCTTTGGACTGCAAGGAGATCCAACCAGTCCATCCTAAAGGAGATCAGTCCTGGGTGTTCATTGGAAGGACTGATGCTGAAGCTGAAACTCCAGTCCTTTGGCCACCTGATGTGAAGAACTGACTCACTGGAAAAGACTCTGATGCTTGGAAAGACTGAAGGCAGGAGGAGAAGGGGATGGCAAATGATGAGATGGTTGGATGGCATTATCAACTCGATGGACATGAGTTTGGGTAAACTCTAGGAGTTGGTGATGGACAGCGAAGCCTGGCATGCTGCAGTCCATGGAGTCACAAAGAGTCAGATATGACTGATCAACTGAATGAAACTGAAGTATTTGAATCCAACATCCGTGTTCTTTCTACTATACCATTGGTTGCTGTTGTTTAGTCACTAAATCGTGTCCATCTCTTTTGTGACCTCATGGACTCTAGCCCACCAGGCTTCTTTGTCCATGGAATTCTCCAGACAAGAAACTGGAGTGGAAAGATTTCCATTTCCTTCTCCAGGGCATCTTCCTGACCCAGGGATTAAATCCATATCGCCTGCATTGGCAGATGGATTCTTTACCACTGAGGGATTTTATAGAGATTCTATACCCCTACTATACCATACTGTCCCCTTAATGGTACTCATTTGTGGATCAATGTTTTGAGAAGGATATTGATGAACCAGGTCCAGCATTCCTGATCATGCCACTGGTGATGCACCTGAAGATTGCATTAAGAATGGCTGCAGGCTTGGAGAGCAGCAACTACAAAGAGGAGGCTGGGTGCTGAAGTCAAGGAAATGGCAGGCAATAGAAACAGAGGCAGAAAACCCATCTCAAAGCTGTGTTTGCAGAACAAACACAATTTTTACTTATAGTATGTGTTTTGCTTGTGAGTGACTTGGGAGAGAAGGCTGAAGGAGATGGGGGCAAAGCTCTGCCATGTCACCCCCAGATGCCATCAATGTTCCACCACCCATGGAGGGAAGACAACTCAGAGAAGACACAATCACTGTCTCCAAATGTGTGCAAGGAAATCAGGTGTGTTGGAAACAGGATTAGAAGTTAGAAGTGAACAATAGTACCGGTAATAGAGCTCATGGTCCTACATCCTTGCAGTAATTTCCAGTGAGAAATATCCTAAATCCTAGGCTGCTGCCTGAGTTGTTGGAAAAGTTTAAGGTTTTTATTTCAAGCAGAAGCCAGAGAAGCCACCTGGCTCTGCTGTGATGATTCTGTGAATTATGTAAGGCCTGCTCCATGGCAGAAGGTGATGGTGACAGAGAGGATGGAGGGACAAGAGAGGCTTTGAGAAGTCTAACAATCCAGGTTAGGAGATAGACTGATGCACTTGAATCGCTGAGTGAATAATACAGCATCCGGAAAGTTCTTAGACACAGACAATCAAAGTGTGGGAGTTCAGACAAGAGAATAGTTAACAGGGGCTGGAGTGGTCAGGACAAGCTGCAGTCACAAGAGGAGACCTTGAGAAAAGTATCGTTTTAGCAAAGAAAATAAAGGCATCGTGTTTTCTCTTGGTGTCCTCCACAGTGTCAGGGAGATGCAAAAAAGCACTCCTCTTTTACAAAAGGAGTTCAGGATGAAAGGGGAAAACTTCAAATTCAACAAATACAACTTCTACTGCCTGAAAACAACCTCTTGCTTTCCCTGAGTTCTCATCACCATTTATTTCTTTATGCAGCTAATATTTGCTGGGGACTTAAGACCTGCCTGACAATCTGCTGTTAAGCAGAGTGTAATCTATATGACCTTACAGAGCCCAACTGTAAGAACCCTGCAAGGCTGGTATGATTATGCTTACCTTCAGGCAGGGAACCCAAAACTCAGAGAGATGAAATGATGGCTTGAGTACTGCCCAGCCAGCAAATGGCAGAGCTAGGGCATCAGGCTCCCTGCTCTTTCTGTTGCACATACTGTTCTCCACTGACCTTCTCCTGCTATAATCTTTATCTGGCCATACAATCTTTATATGGCCTCCTGATAATAAGCATTTTGAGCAACTGTAGCAAGAATTCTTCTTGCATTCATATGTAAGTTTATACCAAGTGTGGGTCAGTTTCTGATCCACACAGCAGAAGGTGGAAGGGGCTGTTGACACACAACAGGAGATCGGCAGTGGTGTAGAAAAGGATGTGTGCCTGATAGAACCTCAGATGGGGGCCCAAACCTTCATGATTTGTAGACCTGGAGAACTAGATGGAACTTTAGCGTCCACCATCAGGACACTGATGCCCAGTTGACCTTTACAACTGCATGGTCTTTGGTGACACTCGGGGATATCAGCACTTGGACCAGAACCTAGGGGTCCTGTTTCATATCCTGAAACATGTGAATGTGTCTTTCCAAAATCAAGGTAAAGTGTCCTGCTTGCTCTGTCATGTTAAAGTTCAGCTCTGGTCCTCTGGTCATTAAATCAGTTCACCTCAATTTCAGCTGTACATTAGAATCATTTGGGAGGTTTTTAAAGATCCTCAAGCCCAGGCAAATCAGAATCTCTGGGGAATGTAGCCCAGACATCTGTATTTTTTAAGTGCCTTGGCAATTTCAGTTTGTAGGCAAGGCTGGGAGCCACACTCATCATAGGTACAGAACCTAGTGGTTGATAATAACATTCACCCTAAGAAATTCTTTCAATTTACTTTTTTCACATGAAATACATTTAGATCACAAATACACTGAGAACTTATAATACTGCTGCCAGAATAATCTTTTTAAGACCCACGTCTGATCACATAATTTATCACTCCCTATAGAGGTAGGACTAGCATGAGGTGAGTGAGGTGCTTGGGGCACAAAACATAAAAAGGAACCCTTGGTCCAGTTATATTTGTTCCCAAGTGTGAGTCTTTCTTTACAGTCAAGAGCATAAACTATCAAAGCAGATCAATGTGATCTGGACACTGGCAATCCCTGGTGGCTTAGATGGTAAAGAATCTGCTTGCAATGCAGGAGACCTGGGTTCGATTCCAGGGTTGGGAAGATCCCGTGGAGAAGGGAATGGCTACCCACTCCAGCATTCTGTCCTGGAGAACTCCATGGACAGAGGAACCCAGGAAGCTACAGTCCATGCCAGGCTACAGTCCATGGGGTCACAAAGAGTTGGACACAACTGAGCAACTTTCACTAATGCCAATTGCCATCTCTAACTGAGGCTGAGTTAGCGCTTCTTATGCCTGTTTCTATCATGGAAATTTATCAGTTCAGTTGCTCAGTTGTGTCCAACTCTTTGTGACCCCATGAACTGCAGCACACCAGGCCTACCTGTCCACCACCAACTCCCGGAGTTTACCCAGACTCATGTCCATTGAGTCAGTGATGACATCTAACCATATCATCCTCTGTCATCCCCTTCTCCTCCTGCCTTCAATCTTTCCCAACATCCGGGTCTTTTCAAATGAGTCAGCTCTTTGCATCGGTGGCCAAAATATTGGAGTTTCAACTTCAACATCAATCCTTCCAATGAACACTCAGGACTGATTTCCTTTAGGATGGACTGGTTGGATCTCCTTGCAGTCCAATGGACTCTCAAGAGTCTTCTCCAGCACCACAGTTCAAAAGCATCAATTCTTCATGCTCAGCTTTCTTTATAGTCCAGCTCTCACATCCATACATGTCTACTGGAAAAACCATAGCCTTGACTAGATGGACCTTCGTTGACAAAGTAATGTCTCTGCTTTTTAATATGCAGTCTAGATTGGTCATAACTTTCCTTCCAAGGAGTAAGCGTCTATTAATTTCATGGCTGCAATCACGATCTGCAGTGATTTTGGAGCCCCAAAAAATAAAGTCAGTCACTGTTTCCACTGTTTCCCCATCTATTTGCAAGAAGTGATGGGACTGGATCCCATGATCTTAGTTTTCTGAATGTTGAGCTTTAAGCCAACTTTAGTATTCAGTATTTAAGCCACTTCAGTATTCTTGCCTTGAGAACCCCATGAACAGTATGAAAAGGTAACCTTGTAGCGTTGTTGTAAGAATTAGATGAAATTGACACTCAGCACAATCATGAGTGGCAGTGTCTCTGCCAGGCTGGCACCTTCTTAACCCTCAAAGCTGAGTACATCTCTTCCTGCTAATTTTCCTCTCCCCAACTTCCTTACCAAAATCAAGTCAATACTCTTTCATCTGAATCACTGTGACATGTTAGCATACTTTGGAACTTCTCTCATTGAATTATACCAAATTTTCCAGTGTATGCCTTTCCTGCCATGAAGCTATCTGGTAAAAGAGGGGATAAACAGGCTTAGACCTGGATTTGAATCCCAGCTGAATGGCTGTGAACATTCTCTATGTGCCACAGTTTCCTTATAGTAAAATGATGAAAACAATACTAAGTTCAGAGAGCTCTCATATTCTGCCACATAGCAGCTGGGATGCTGCTCACCCACCAAATTCTCCATCCCAAGAGCCACCCCACTTCAGTCATGAGTTCTCTGAGATCAGGAACTTCATTCAGCATGATAACCTTTAGTGCCCTGGCCAAAGTCTAGCATATAATAGGGACTCAGTAAACATTTGCCATGCTGAAATAAACTGCAACATGACCAGTAGACACACATGCAGAGAAGCTGAGTGTTTAAACTGCAGAAACGATTTGCAAGAAGGCAAAGAGGAAAGAAGGAGCTTTGCTGGGGATGGTGGGGAGAGCACACTGAAGAGGACAGAAAATACACACCGGGAAACACTGCAGAAGGGGGAAATGGAGGACAAGCAGCACAGCCAGCATTAAAGGGCCTTGGAGTCAGGGAAAAAGGTTTTGGATTTTCTTAGGCAGTTATTTTGGGTTTGTATCTCTAAAGCTTTGATGACCCTCCTTCACCTTTCCATTGAGCAGGTAGGTAGCGGGCTGCATTATGTTCATCAGAACTCCCACTGGACTCCAGCTAAATTTGTATCTTAAAGGATTGTCTGAATATTCAGGAGCTGGAAGGCCACCGCAGTAGGAAACATAAGATTCAATCTGTAAAATAAAGAATCAGCACTAAGACAGACTAATCTATCCAAATAATTAAGTACAATGACACAAATAAAGTAAACTTGTTAGAGTTTCTCCTTTCTTAAAGTTACAAAGACTTTCAAAAATACATCCTTAAAGCCAAGTACCACTTACATCCATTATATTATATATATATATGTTTTTAATTCTCTAGATACTGTGACTAACATTTTGCTCCATTAAAACTCCAACTGCTATTCAATTCTGCTTGATCATTGCCTCCTTTTAACTCAAATTATGTATTTTATTATAATTTGGTTATATGTGCATAATTATTCATACTGATTAATATGTTAATATAAAATATTGTTAATTGTATGATACAGTTTAATTAATTAGAATTTTTATTTGATTATATACATATATAATCTATTTTAGGTTATATATAATCTGATTCATCACACTTTATGTCCAATAGCTCCTTCTTATGTGTAAAAGATACTTTATATACCAACAGATTGATAATATTATAAAGAATTTTTCTCACTTTTAAAAGTCAAACCATACTACAGAATTTTCAAAGCAGTCTAAAGATCAAAAAACAAAATATTTTTTGCTGCAATTTATGTCAAAGAGTATTCTGCTGATGTTTTCCTTTAGAAGTTTCATGGTTTCTGGTCTTACACTTAGGTCTCTAGTCTATTTTGGATGAAGTAGCAGTCTAAGTCTTTTATCAAACCAAAATATTATAGTAGCATCTATTTCTCCAAAAATTTATGCTAAGACTTGGACTCTTTTTAACCACACAAATATTTCTGCAGGAAGCACCTAAGTGTCCATCAACAGATGAATGGATAAAGAAGATGGGGTATATGTATACAATGGAATACTACTCCGTGATAAAAATAATTAAATCTTGCCATTTGCAACAACATGGATGGACTTGTAGGGTGTTATGCTAAGTGAAATAAGCAGACAGAGAAAGACTGCATGATATCACTTATATGTGGAATCTAAAAATCTAGCAAATATAACAAAAAAGAAGCAGAGTCACAGATAAAGAGAACAAACTAGTGGTTACCAGTGGGGAAAGGGAAGCGGGGAGGTGCAATAGAGGGGCAGGATATTAAGAGGTACAAACTATTATGTATAAATAAAACATAGCACTGTTTATTGGATCTGGAGAAGGCAATGGCAATCCACTCCAGCACTCTTGCCTGGAAAATCCCATGGATGAAGGAGACTGATAGGCTACAGTCCATTGGTTTCATAATGTAAATACTATATATTGAACAAATTAAGTGTCAAATTTTTTATTACCATAGTTCATGTTACTAGTGAGGTTTTCAGGAGTTTAGAGATTTTTTTGGTTAACATTCAGTGCAAAAGTACTAGATGGTGTATAACTCTAGAGTTGAGTTTTAAGGGATTCTCTAATATGTATACTTTCTTTTTATCTGAAGTAATAAATAAACTATGACCTTAAAAGTACCTGAAAAAAAAAAAAAAGCCTATAAGGAAATATTGTACAACAGAGGGAACATAGCCAATATTTTATAATTATAAGTGGAATATAACCTTTAAAAAATATAGCAGTTTCTTTAATCAAAATTGTAGAAAAATTATTTCTGTACACAAAAATCTAGACCTCTTAATAATTTCCTAAATGGAACTTTGGGTGTCAGTTGGGCTCACCGTGGCTCCCACTTCTTTGGCCTTATCTATTGTTTCCATTGCCAACATATGATCAAGACCAGGGTCCAATCCCAATTCGCCAATGACTGTGATGCCAGCATCTTCCACACTAAAAGAGGTAGAAAGAGAAAGAAGGAAATTTCAGATAGAAAATTTTAAAAATTCCATGGAGCTGCTGAAAACTGACTGAAACTTACCTCTTTTCTAATTCTTTTAGAGCTGGGGTGATGTAGCTTGCAGTGATCATGTTAACTTTGCTTGCGATGCATGCCTTGGCCACAAGAGGATGCAATACATAAGGCAATAAGCTTAAAAAGAGAGGGAAGTTTCATTAGAAACTTTCTTTTCCAATTCTCCTTCCAACACACCTTGATCTGCACTGAAGTGAAGACATCACGCTGATAATTCTCTCAGAGATGATCAGTTACTCCTTGAAGCCTATAGAATAAATTCATCCTGTTTTCGTATTTAAAACTCTTCTCAATATGATCTTCAGTTCACCCTTCCATTTTTCCTCCCTGTATCTCCTTTATAAACTATAGAATCTATTATAATTCTCCACTCACAGCCTTTACTTTTCCATTTCTGAAACTTTACTTTCACTATGTCTTCCACTTAAAATTGTCCCTCACCTGCCCACCCCCATCCAGGTCGAACCTTTCTTAAAGAAAAGTCTGAAAAGGTACATCCTCCAGGAAACTTTTCCACGTTTTCCCAAATCCAGATCTTCCTCTGTATGCACTCAGCTATCCCCTTATAACATTTAATGGAATTTATTTCACTTATCCTTATATTTCTATGATTTTCTGTCTTGAGTTCCCTAAAGATAAGGTTGTTATTCTTTTTACCTCCAAGTCTTCCAAACGGCTGTCATTAAACTAAGTCAAGGTAATCCATATGTTACATTAAAAAGGAGGGTCTAGGCAAGACCAGAGGAGAAGGCGATGGCAACCCACTCCGGTTCTCTTGCCTGGAAAATCCCATGGACGGGGAGGAGCCTGGTAGGCTGCAGTCCATGGGTCACTAAGAGTCGGACACGACTGAGCAACCTCACTTTCCCGTTTCACTCTCACGTATTGGAGAAGAAAATGGCAACCCACTCCAGTGTTCTTACCTGGAGAATCCCAGGGACGGTGGAGCCTGGCGGGCTGCTGTCTATGGGGTCGCACAGAGTCCGACACGACTGAAGCGACTTAGCAGCAGCAGCAGCAGGCAAGGCCAGAGGAGGAAATGAGTTTTAAGGGTATTGATTGTTGTAAAAGCTATCAAAACAGCTAAAAGTTCATGCACACGTGCTACGTTGCTTCAGTCGTGTCCGACTCCTTGCGATGCTATGGACTGTAGCCCACCAGGCTCCTCTGTCCATGGGATTCTCCAGGCAAGAATGCTGGAGTACGATGCTTTGCAGAAATCAACAAAATTCTGTAAAGCAATTATCCTTCAATTTAAAAAACAGATAAAATTTTTTTAAAAAAGAATGCTGGAGTGGGTTGCCATGCCCTCCTCCAGGGGATCTTCCCCAGCAGGGATGACACTCGCATCTCTTATGTCTCCTGCATTGGCAGGTGGGTTCTTTACCACCTGCTGCTGCTGCTAAGTCGCTTCAGTCGTGTCCGACTCTGTGCGACCCCATAGACAGCAGTCTGCCGGGCTCCACCGTCCCTGGGATTCTCCAGGTAAGAACACTGGAGCGGGTTGCCATTTTCTTCTCCAATACGTGAGAGTGAAACGTGAAAGTGAGGTTGCTCAGTCGTGTCCGACTCTTAGTGACCCAACTCTTAGTGGGTTGCCATTTCCTCCTCCAATGCATGAAAGTGAAAAGTCAAAGTGAAGTCGCTCAGTCGTGTCCAACTGTCAGCGACCCCATGGACTGCAGCCTACCAGGCTCCTCCATCCATGGGATTTTCCAGGCAAGAGTACTGGAGTGGGGTGCCATTGCCTTCTCCCTTTACCACCTAAGAAGCCCTAAAAGTCTATATGGTGAGCAAAAACTGAAACTGTACTCAAAACTCAACTTTAAGTTTTCTAAGCATCTCACTCAGATGTTTTACTTTGGTGCTGGGACTACACAATCACAAAAAAAATGACTTTCCACAAATATTGATATATATTAGTATATTCATATTCTATCCAAGGACTAATAAGCATCCTATCAGTCATATAACAATAAGTTCTACTAGCTTATTACCTATTTGGTAAAGCTATCTACAAAGTATAATGAAAACATAGATACAAACCTATAAACATTATTATAGTGTATCACTGTACTTGTTACATTCATCCTGTTTATTTAAGATTTTCTGTATTTCACATAAAACCAAACAATAAAATCACCTCTCAGGCACTTATCTCTCCTCAGGTTAACAGAACAGAGTACTGTTACTTAGATTTATTACCATGCAGAACAGAATTATGTATGTATCTTGCCAATGACAATATGAAAACTCTTTATCTCTGTATTTCAGCTTTTTTAATCAAAAATAATTGTTACTGAATATAGTAGCCCTTCAAAAGCCAATGTACCAAATATCTGCAAAACTCTTTGTTGTAAAAGTACTAACAGAAAATGTTCCATGGCATCATCTTAAAGGTTAAGTGAAGGTTTTTTTTTGTCACATTCTTCACAATGAAAACTTGCCTGATCAAAATTTTATCAAGATCTAAGAATATTTTTTAAACTTTGGCATTATCAGCACTAATCTAATAATATGCTGAGAACTAGAATGATAGGATTTTGACTGGTGGTGCCTATATTAGACAAAGCTATTAGAACTCATAATTCATTATGTATGTAAGAGAGCATCTATTCACCAGCACATAACTCAATCCAAATAGTTGGAAATGCCACTTGTGCAAACATAGATGAAATATAAATCTAATTCTCAAAGTAATACATCAAACTCAATTATGACTTTTCATTAGCTCATTAAAAACTAAAATTGCAAAATAAGACCATGAGAATTTGATATATTTTTACAAAATCTTGTGAAACATTCTCCATTCATTTTACTTTGATAGCCCCTAACATTGTATTTACATCAAAACATTCTTTCTCCAAATTAAAAAATAAAAAGATATTTAAGAAACACTACAGGATAGCAATGTTTAACAGCATTTCCACTATTCAGCATAGAAACTCAATCAACTAAGAAAAATTAAATATAAAACAGATTTTGCTAATGTTAAATCTTAAAGTCACAAGTTCAATGAATTTTAAATTTTATACCTATTATTAGCTTGTTGTCTGTGTCCATGATTTTCTCATATTTTGCTTCCAATTTTGTTCAAAATGTGTTTTATTATGTTCTTTTTTTTAAATCAAACAATGATTTTATATTCAGGTACCTATGTGTGGCAAAACAAATTCTCTTTATCAGTAGGCTATAATATTCCATTTTGAATAAGGGCTTGCTTTCATACTCATATCCTGACAGACAAGGTCTATTGGTTATTAATAAATTTTTACTGAAAAATAATTAATACACATTAAATTTTATATATTGAATAATGTTTTTGAATGTTCAAGGTGATCCT
The DNA here is from genome assembly GCA_006410635.1 of Cephalophus harveyi. NCBI lineage: Eukaryota > Metazoa > Chordata > Mammalia > Artiodactyla > Bovidae > Cephalophus > Cephalophus harveyi. Next base: position 8,770 of record SJYT01055894.1, on the reverse strand, counting down.
ACATGAAGAGATAATGTGAAATTTCCCCTTAGAATTACCTTTCATTGTGTCTGATTTCCAAGCACCCCTATCTTTTTTAAGGAGGACATCATAGAACTTCTCCCAAAAATATCATTTGAGTTGGAACTATGAAAGTTATATAATTATGAAAGAGTAGCTTAAGTTCCTTCTGTCTTCTAGGAAAAAAATATATTCTAGTAATAAGCAGCTTATTCTCATCACTTTGGTAATTTCAAAATGAAGTATCTAGTATCACGTAGCCAAATATCAAGAAGTTAGATCTGTATTTGTGTTAGACAGCAATAAATTATATATTTCAAGGTCTGTTTCTCTGTTAAGGCTAAAAATGGTCATAGGGGCTAAAGAATCTACTCACTCTCATTTAAGCTTTATAAGTCCAAAGGTTAAAATAGCCACCAAAATATGAGTCATGAGTGCCTCATGACCCAGCAATTCCACTTCTAGGTAAATATCCAACAGAAATGCATATATATGGTAACCAAAAGACAAGGACTAAATTGTTCATAGCAGCACAATTCATAATAGCCAAATTCTGGGAACAACCTAAATATCCATCACTAGTCAAATGGATAATAATAGTATATTCACATAATGGAACATGACACAGCAAAGAGAATAAACTACAGTTACAGACAACAAGACAGAGGACTCTCACAGTCACAATACTGAATGAAATAAGGCAGCCACAAAAGGGGACACACTAAAAGATTTTGTTTGTACATAATGAAAACTAGCAGAAACGAATCTCTATGTTAGAAGCCAAAACAGTGCTTACCCTTGAAGGATGGGACTAGCAATAAATAGAAGCACAAGGGGAGCTTCTTGGTTGCTATTATATTCTGTTTCTGATGATGGTTACATGCTGTGTTCACTTTGTGAAAATTCACTGAACTACCTAGCTCTGATTTACGCACTTTCCCAGATGCACACTTCAATTTAAAAGTTTACTGAGAGAAGAGAAAAGGAGAAGAGAGAGGAGGGAAAGATAGGGGGAGAAGGGTAAAGGAGAAGACAGAAGAGGAGAAGAACTAAAAAAATAACAATGAAACATATGTCAATCATTTCTTGCTACATACTAACCTGATGACAAGATCCTGTGTTGCCACCAAGGAGCTCAACTTCTCTTCTTGTTTACCAACATGCAGGCTAACAGGATTAATATTATATTTCTTGCCTAATTGTTCAATTTGATTCTTCATGTCAGAACCTGTTTCAAGAATTTAAAAGTCCAAGCTTTAGATTTCCTTTCACTAATCAGAGAGTAAAACACACTTTAACATCTCCAAAAATAATTTTTTGAAGTTTAGAAACAAGACTGTGATTTAAAATTCATAGAGTAACCATGCTTTGAAATCAGTTTTACTTCTTCTTCTTTAAAAATCGGGACTTATTTACCTACTGTTATTTCAATACTGTCATCTCTCAACAGGTATTCCAATACAGGCTCAGATACGTAACCAGATCCAAGAACCAAGACCTTTTTCTTGGTGCCCATTGAAAGTGACTGAGCACGTTCCCTATAAATAAAAGGAGAGGAGAAAATATTAACAAAAAAAGTTTTAAATAAAACGTTGCTGTCCCCAAACCAAACTAAAACTTAGACTGTGAAGCAGGAGGTGGTCCTAAGATGGCAGAGGAATAGGACAGGGAGACCACTTTATGCCCTGCAAATTCATCAAAAGAACATTTGAACGCTGAGTAAATTCCACAAAACAACTTCTGAATGCCGGCAGGGAACATCAGGCACCCAGAAAAGCAGCCCATTGTCTTAGAAAGGAGGTAGGAAAAAATATAAAAGATAAAAAGAGAGACAAAAGAGGTAAGGACAGAGCTCTGTCCTGGGAAGGGAGTCTTAAAAAAGAGAGAAGTTTCCAAACACCAGGAAACACTCTCACTGGTGAGTCTGTGGCGAGCCTTGGAACCTCAAAGGGCAACATAACTGGGAGGAAAAATAAATAAATAATTAAAACCCACAAATTACGTGCCCAACTGTAACTCCCAGTGGAGAAGCAGTGCAGATGCCCGCATCCGCCACTAGCAAGCGGGGGCTGGGCAGGGAGGCGCGGGCTGCATTGCTTAGAGTAAAGACCGGACTTGAATGCCCCAAGGGCAATCTGAGGGAACTAACTTAAGAAAGCAAACCAGACTGTGGGATAGCTAATCCGAGAAAAGCCCTAACCTAAGACACCGCCAGGCCCACTCACAGAACAAAGGACTGACTAGAGCTACGGGAATGCTGGGAGGGATTGGGGGCAGGAGGAGAAGGGGACGACCGAGGATGAGATGGCTGGATGGCATCACTGACTCGATGGATGTGAGTCTGAGTGAACTCCGAGAGATGGTGATGAACAGGGAGGCCTGGCGTGCTGCGATTCATGGGGTCGCAAAGAGTCGGACACGACTGAGCGACTGAACTGAACTGAAGACACTGTCAGAACCGCTCACAGAACAAAGGACTGAGCAGAGCTAGCTGGCTGCGGACCGGCCCATCCCCGCCGGAGACAGGCAGGCGAAGGCAGCCAGAACGGGAAGGGGGCAATCGCAGCCCCAGAGGCATCATCTACCAAACTGCAAGCAGGCTCCATTGCTAACCAAGACTTCTTGGGGTTCTGGACGGTTGACATCCACCTGAGAAGGTGCGCCAGTTGTACACCCAGAAAACCAAGTGGCAGGGACAGGGGAGGCGATAAGTCACAGCTACTGTGCTCGCCAAACACCTGGTCACCTGAGTTGCTCGGACCTGGGAAAGGCACAAAACGCAGGCCCAACCAAGTCTGTGCCTTTGAGGAGTACCCGAGTATCTGAACCTGAGCAGCTTAGACCTGGGAAGTGCATACAACCCGGGGCCGGCCTCAGACAGTTGCTGGCAGAGCAGCCTGGAGCCTAAGCAGTGTAGACAGGGAAAGCACACACGCTCTGAGCAGGGGCAAACCCAGTGTGGCCGAGACACTGCAAGCACACACCAGTGTTATACATTTGCAGCATCCCTCCCTCCCCACATAACGACTGAACAAGTGAGCCTAAAAAGGTGTCCACCATCGCCCCCATGTATCAGGGTGAAAATTAAACACTGAAGAGACCAGCAAACAGAAGAAGCTAAAACTGAGGGAACCGCCTTGAAAGTGACAGATGGAGAAGTCTTGAGGCTACTGTAAGAATAAGACTGAAAACCAGAGGCAGGAGGCTTAAGTCCAAATCCTGAAAATACCAGAGAACTCCTGACTCCAGGGAAATTAATTGATAGGAGCTCATCAAACGCCTCCATACCTACACTGAAACCAAGCACCACCCAAGGGCCAACAAGTTCCAGAGCAAGACATACCACACAAATTCTCCAGCAACACAGGAACATAGCCCTGAGCTTCAATATACAGGCTGACCAAAGTCACTCCAAACCCGTTGACATCTCATAGCTCATTACTGGACACTTCATTGCACTCCAGAGAGAAGAAATCCAGCTTCACCCACCAGAACACCAACACAAGCTTCCCTAACCAGGAAACCTTGACAGGACACCTATCCAACTCCACCCACAGTCAGGAAGCTCCACAATAAAGAGAACTCCACAAACTGCCAGGATACTGAAAGGCCACTTGAACTCCCTGATGTTCAAGCTGGTTTTAGAAAAGGCAGAGGAACCAGAGATCAAATTGCCAACATCTGCTGGATCATGGAAAAAGCAAGAGAAGTCCAGAAAAACATCTATTTCTGCTTTATTGACTATGCCAAAGCCTTTGACGGTGTGGATCACAATAAACTGTGGAAAATTCTGAAAGAGATGGGAATACCAAACCACCTAACCTGCCTCTTGAGAAATCTGTATGCAGGTCAGGAAGCAACAGTTAGAACTGGACATGGAACAATAGACTGGTTCCAAATAGGAAAAGGAGTATGTCAAGGTGGTATATTGTCACCCTGTTTATTTAACTTCTATGCAGAGTACATCATGAGAAACGCTGGACTGGAAGAAACACAAGCTGGAATCAAGATTGCCGGGAGAAGTATCAATCACCTTAGATATGCAGATGACACCACCCTTATGGCAGAAAGTGAAGAGGAGCTAAAAAGCCTCTTGATGAAAGTGAAAGAGGAGAGCGAAAAAGTTGGCTTAAAGCTCAACATTCAGAAAACGAAGATCATGGCATCTGGTC
>SJYT01055893.1:335645-346065 GCA_006410635.1 Cephalophus harveyi | reverse complement strand
GTTTTTATCATAAATGGATGTTGAATTTTGTCAAAGGCCTTCTCTGCATCTATTGAGATAATCAAATGGCTTTTATTTTTCAATTTGTTAATGTGGTGAATTACATTGATTGATTTGCGGATATTGAAGAATCCTTGCATCCCTGGGATAAAGCCCACTTGGTCATGGTGTATGATCTCTCTGTTTTCTTTAGTATCCTTGGCAGTAGTTGAGACTTTCCATGTTTCCAGGTTCCTTGAGAGAGCTATTCTTTCTATATATAGTTTCAAATCATACAGTCTAACTTGCCTTTTTACTCAGATTCCTCAAGTGGGCCCTATTCTTCAGTTTCAGGATGCTACTCATTCAGGTGCACCTTGATTTACAGAAATGATGGAAACTTACCATGCTTGCATGCTGCTAGGTTGATTCAGCTTTCCCCCATTTGGCTCCAGTCCTCTTGCCTTGAAAATCCCATGGATGGAGGAGCTTGTGGCAGGCTACTATCCATGGGGTTGCAGAGTCGGCACGGCTGAGCGACTTCACTTTCACTTTCACTAACTCCTGTTAGGTTAATTATCTGAATTACTCTGCTCTGTTTGAAAATAGATAGTGGTTTCCATTTTTATAACAGTATAATCACAGGAACCTTTGGCTTTATAAATTAGGAAACCAGGCACAGACAACTTAAGGTGTTAAAATAGACAATATGCTCAAGCATTTTCGTCTCATGGCAATAAAAGAAGCAAGATAAAAGGGGAAAAAATGATATCTCTAAAGATCTTGGTATGGAATTGATAGATAGAGATGTTCAAACACAAGGCATTAGGCCAAACAAAATATAGCTTAGCCAAGCCAATATACATGCAGATACACACACACACACAAATATGTGTGTGTGTGTGCATGCATATACATAATGCATATACATATATGACAGTGACGTTCACTCTTCACATGGAAATTGGCAGAATGCAGATAATATTTATAAAGCAATAATAAATCACACACAGACTTCAAACATATATCTAAAGACTGTTGGCTGAGAAAACCAATTTGTCACAGTAAGATTATTTTCTACAAATATCTAGTCAGAGAAGGCAATCTGGATTTTGAAAAATGAAGAATATTTAAGGGGAATGTTCCAGTGACAATAAAAATGAGAAAACTACAAAAATGACTTTATTTATTAATTTTCTTCATCCATATTAGAGTTAAAAATTATATGGCTGCCCAGTAAAAATTGAGAATGTCTGAGAACATATTACTATATTCCTCTCACTGTTTTTTCCATTTGGGGAATGTTCACTGCTATACACAGGTCCTTGATTCACCAAATATGTTGGGTATTTGGATGACTTGTATTTCTCAGGTCATCAAATATAAGAACATTTCTGGATCTGTGGGCAACTGCTCAACACTCATGACTGAATATGATTTTTACTTATTTCCTTTGGAAAGTGAATGAACTGGCTTTGTGAAGAAATTAATGGAACAAGACATTTGTTAACATGAAAGGAGAAATGATTGATTAGTGATGTTTATTAGTAATGTTGTTTCCTACTTCTGGGATACAGGTCATATTGTACTTTGTCTATGTCCCATGAATTGCCAAGTGTGTCTCTTTAACCCTAGGAGAGGAGAGGGAAACAGAAGAGTAGAATTTATTTCCCTTACTTCCTTTCTGCTCAGGTGTAACTTCTTAACTGCACTGTAGCCAGGTATCAGCACCGATTAGATGCCCTTTTCAAAACAGTCTGTCATTGTGAAGTCTGGAAAGTATTTCATTTCTACATACCTTCTGGAGAAGAGTTGAGCAGAACATCTTTTTCTTACTAAAATGAGGGTCTGTTACAAACTTTCTGATTTCTCTAAATTATGTTCACATATTTATAAATAATCTTAAATTACTCTCAATTTTGACACCAAGATTCACTGTCACTTCAGTTTTGTGATGAAATTCTGAGTGGTATGTCAGTTTTTCCCTCTGATATAAGTGTACTTGATCTTCATACTCATGCCCCTGGGAAATAACAGAATCAGTTCAGTTCAGTCACTCAGTCGTGTCCGACTCTTTGTGACCCCATGAATCGCAGCACGCCAGGCCTCCCTGTTCATCACCATCTCTCGGAGTTCACTCAGACTCACGTCCATCGAGTCCCTGATGCCATCCAGCCATCTCATCCTCGGTCCTCCCCTTCTCCTCCTGCCCCCAATCCCTCCCAGCATCAGAGTCTTTTCCAATGAGTCAACTCTTCGCATTACTCTATCAAATTAATTTCAAAAAGAAAAGTAGCTGAATTCTATCATAGGCTTTATCAATTTAATTGCTGAGTTTGACCAAATCTTGTCTTTCAATAGCACACTCTTTAAATTTTCCTCCTTATTAAAGTTTAAGCAAGTAATGCTAAAATCAGATTAGTCCATTCAATGTATTTTAAAATAGACATCTCTTTCCAGGTTTATTTGCATTTTAGCTTTCTTTGTGTAAATAATTCTTTCTTGTTTTAATGAATCATAGCATCATGAAAGCATGTAAGAAAATATATTGAAGTTCTAGGAACTTCTAAAATCCTTGAAAATTAAATATCTTTGTTATTCAAAGAGGCATACTTTTGCAGCTCTGACATATTAATAGGATAGTAAATTTAGAACTGGGCTTCCCAGATGGTGCTAGCGGTAAAGAACCCACCTGCCAATGCAGGAGAAGTTAGAAAGGAGGGTTTTATCCCTGGGTCAGGAAGATCCCCTGGAGAAGGGAATGGCAACCCACTCCAGTATTCTTGCCTGGGGAATCCCATGGACAGAGGAGCCTGGCGGACTACACTGCATAGGGTCACAAAGAGTAGGACATGACTGATGCAACTTAGCATACAAATTTAGAATAAGATGGCAGTAGGCCATACACGTTAATAGGTCACTGTAGACACTGTGATGGGCACGTTTGATGTTGCAAGACTAGAAAAGCCTTCCTCCATTCAAAGAGAAACAATAAGAGGATGCCACTCAGAGGGAATGCAGGTGCAGACCTTTAGAGTTTGTCATTTTTATCTTGTGTGAGTAAATGATACTAATATCTAAATATTTCTTAGGTTTGCTAATTAAATTTGAACTCCATGAAGTCCACAGTTATTTCACTTTCTCTATATAGTTTTACAAATAAAATCATTTGATTATGTACCCTACAACCTGAAGAACTCAAACATATGTTAGCTGGCATAGTCATTAGGTTAAAGTACTTGTAATAACCTGAAATTTCATCAAATAAATGATTTGGCTGTTATCATTTTAGTTTTTACAGAATAGATTGATTAATTTTCTATTTTCTTGGGGGAAATTTATAATTTTATTGTTGAGTGAAGAAAACAAGGATTAGAAAAATATAGAAATAAAAATTATAGACAGTTTTTAATATTCTATGATAGCTCTATGAGAAAACAAGAGAGGCTCTATTTGTGCCTTCAGGTAGCATTGTAAAAGAGATGAGTTTGTGATTTAAAGTAAAAATATCACAACTTTACAACACTATAAATGAAAGACTATATAGTCAGAATGAAAGACAGAACATCTTTAACATTCTGAAACCATAGTGCCAAAGAAAAAATATTTATTTTTACAGTATTACATATTCCTAGTCCTACCCTAGTTTAGAGGTAAGCTTTTATTGTCCACGTAATGCCATTGTAAATATTTTATTTGCAAGATGAATTATTCTTCATTTAAACATTTCACCACACTTTGTATCCATAGCCAATTTTAGCCCTCAAAATTCTCTTTTCGTAGGTTTACAAACATTTTAAATAGTGGCAAATAGATTCACTATTTGAAATTAAATTCACTATTTGAAATTATCACATATTTGTAATATGAAAAGATAGAAATTTCAATGAACCAAATAATAAAACACTCTCACATTTTAGGAAACATGATTCCTTACCACTCATCTAATTGACACATATAGTAGAACTTTCCATTAGATAGTCTAAACACAATTATCATGCTGACTAATCATTTATATTTGTCATGATTGTTGTTTGTATATACTTATCGCACTCAAAATTAAAACATACAGTCATACCATTTATGTCCATTGAGAAATTGAGTTAGTGATATCATAATAGATAAAATTCTTAATGCAAGTGGAAACATCATAATAAGGAAATGTATGGTATAAGCAAAATTTTTGGTTAAAATTAATATTTTATGCTTATACATGTATCTATACAAAATTAAAAACAGTTACTATGAATTAAGAAAAAAATCCCATTAAATCAATAATTAAATGCAAACCTGGAGTGAAAGCAACACAAATGTCCATAAGTGAAATGAATTATTAAGTAGAATGTAGTATGGCAGATAAAGAAATACTGTTCATCCTTAAAATGGAAGGAAATTCTGACTCGTTACAGCATGGACAGATTTGAGGGCATTACAATAAGTGAAGTAAACTAATCGAAAACAACATAAAAGTAAATGCTGCATGATTTCATTTATCTAATGCTCCTAAAGTAGTCACTTTTATAGAGATAGAAAGTAGAACAGTGATTTTCAAGGGCTGAGGAGAAGGGGTAATGGAATATTATTGTTTAACTGGTAATAGTTTCAGTTGGAGAGGATGAAGGGTCTGGAGATTAATATTCACAATGCTGTCACAACCAGTATGAACATACTTAATTCCACTGTATTGACAGTACACTTAATTTAAATAACTTGCCAAACATCCTATAGTTACTGAGCTACCTACTGATTTTTAAACAGGGTTAAACTTCTGAAGGTTTAAACAGGGTCAACCTTCCAACAAAATAGTGATGAAAATAATGGAATATTTTCTTATTAGAAGGATTCGAGTCAAAGAAATACATTAGGAGGGTTTGAGGTATTTCAGACGAACGACACTGAGGACTATAGTTGGAAATGCATATAGCTATTAGTGATTCAGACTGATTATTAGACACAAAGATAGTGTACAGATCATGAAGTTTTGGAAAATATGAAATGCATTTGACAGTGGGAATTTCCATGATATCTTACCTTAAAACAACCAACTAAACCTTCCAGTAGTATCTGGCAAGTGATAATGGTAAGATGATGATCAAGCAGTGGAATTAAGAATTGAGTGAACCTTTTACAATGCCTTTCTCCTTCTTGATTGACTAGTATGAGATGGATGTAAAACGTGTGGGTAAAGAGAATGACTGTGGAAGAAGACTCTTTCTGTCAGGTCACTTCACTAGATCACAACTTATCCTCTAAACTAAATTAGCCTTCTTACTTCTGCGGTTATGGTTGTATTTATTTAACTAGCTAAAACAGCTTTGGCTCCAGGATATCAGAGATGAAAATGCTTGTGAGGACTTAGATCCTCATGAAACTGAAGGAGAAATTAATTCATCTCTGTGTTTGAGTGAAGAAGTAAGAAGTTTTTTTTTTTCTTTATCCAATAAAAGTTGTGTTCCTGTGAATTTACAGGGAACACTTCTCCCTACACAAAACATCTTTTCCAGTTATGAAGGTTTAAACAGATTTATGGGATTACATTGGAGAGGGATACTACTAAGAAGGTCATTATTGTTTTCAATTTATAGCTTGGCAAAGTTAAAGTAAATGCACTAACAATTTCAAATTAAGTTGTTTCCATCTACAGACTCAGTTCTTCTACTTCCTGTGCATAAGAGTTTGTCATCTTATTTTGAAAGTAAAAATAACTTCCAATATTAATTGATGTCAAGAAAGATTATTGGATTTTAGTGTGTTTCAATAAAGTTTGGTATGTCATGCATATGTAACCCTCATGTATTTCTCCATTTGCAGTATCACTTTTGTTTGAAATCATGGAAAACTGGAATATCACTGCAGATTTCATTCTCCTAGGTCTCTTTAACCACACTGGAGCCCACTAATTTCTCTTTGTGTTGGTTCTGATAGTTGCTTTCACCTCTCTAGTGGGCAATGCCCTCATGTTTCTCCTGATTCTCCTGGACCCCCGACTGCACAGGCCCATGTACTTCCTACTGAGCCAACTCTCCCTCATGGACCTGATGCTGATTTTCACTGTTGGGCCCAAAATGGCTGTTGACTATCTGACTAGCAGGAAGTTTATCTCCGCTGAAGGCTGTGGATTCCAGAACTTCTTTTTCCTCAGTTTTGGAGGGGGTGAGTGCTTCCTCCTGGCAGCTATGTCCTATGACTGCTATGTTGCTGTTTGTCATCCACTGAGATACCCAGTCCTCATGAGTTGGAAATTATGCCTCAGTATGATTTTGGGGTCTTGGTTCCTTGGTGCAGCTGATGGGCTCATGCAAGCTGCTGCAACCCTGAATTTCTCATTTTGCAGTGCCCGAGAGATTGATCACTTCTTTTGTGAGGCTCTCATTCTTGTGCGTTTGGCTTGTGCTGAGATTTCTGTCTTTGAGTATGTGATGTACATCTGCTGTGTGTTAATGCTCCTGATCCCCATTTCCCTCATCTTGATTTCCTATAGTCTCATCCTTGCTGTTGTTCTCCAAATGTGTTCTAATGAAGCCTGCAAGAAGGCTTTTGTCACTTGCTCCTCACATATCTCTGTGGTAGGAGTCTTTTTCGGAGCTGCTATTTTTACCTACATGAGACCCAAATCCTACAGGTCAGCTAACCATGATGTTTGTGTCAGCATTTTATACTATCTTCACCCCTGTGCTAAACCCCTTCATCTATAGTCTGAGGAACAGTGAGGTCAAGAGAGCTCTGAGAAAGTGTATGGACCTGTGTACTACTTTAAGTCTTGATTAACATTCGATTTATTTGCCCTAACGTTCAAGATTGTACAGTGTGCTTGTAAAATCTCCTTGAGAGAGTGTATACTCATTATATCTCTGAAGGAAAGTTACATGGCTCAAAATAGCCTGGAGTTAAAACTCCCTTTCAGGTCCTCCCCACCATTCTATGCTAAACAAAGAACTCTTTCACCCAAAGAAAAAAAAAATGGACATTAAGGTTGATTACGCCCAACTCCCAGCTGGTCCAGCCTCTGGTCAATCTCCAAAATTCCTTGCCCCAGCCATTTAAAAGATAACTACTCTGAACAACCTTGGAGAGGAACAGGGCCCCCTTAGGACACTAACTATCCACATACATGCCTATATATACTTACTCTTTTCTTAGATAAGTGCTGCTGCTGCTGCTAAGTCGCTTCAGTCGTGTCCGACTCTGCGACTCTATAGAGGCAGCCCACCAGGCTCCCCTATCCCTGGGATTCTCTAGGCAAGAATACTGGAGTGGGTTGCCATTTCCTTCTCCAAGGCATAAAAGTGAAAAGTCAAAGTGAAGTTGCTCAGTCCTGTCCGACTCTTCGCGACCCCATCAACTGCAGCCAACCAGGCTCCTCCATCCATGAGATTTTCCAGGCAAGAGTACTGGAGTGGGGTGCCATTGCCAGCTAGCTAATCTGACTGCTGCCACTTCTCTCCTCATTAAAGGTGATCTGTTGCTGTAAAGTGCCTGTATCATTCTTTTTCTGAACTTTGCCTTCTCTAGCTCCCTTACCTTACAAACTCCATGTATTATTTCTGTTTTACTTTAGGATTCATATAGACTTCCATACTTTGGGATTATTTGCTAAGCTATGGTCAATAAATCAAACTATTAATTATTAAAAACCTGTTAATCACAAATCCTCTGGGTAGTGAGGAATGAGTAAAATGAAATGGGGTGAGATATGGGCTTTAGGAAGACTTCTGAGCCCAGGTTAAGAAGGAGTGGATAGGTCATGTTCAGTGTGCAGAGAGTATAATTAAGCATAAATGGAGAAACTCTAAAACAGATATGACATCCTGACATAGTTGTATAGTCCTGAGCAAGAAAGAGAAGGAGAGAAGACAGTTCAAAAAATATCAAGGAAGTCTGTGCACATGAAGGAGCAAACATAAAATCTTAGTAGAAGACCATAAAGCCCCTAGCAATGATGCAGAAGACTGTTTATGTGGAAGAGAGAAGAGGGTATAGGCAAAGATAAAAAAAAAAAAAAAAAAAAACAATTTTCTGTTCCTGAATCCCTGAGCTTTGTTTCCTGTATAAATCTTCCAGGAAGAATGCACAACCAAGTATCTTCACATACAGATTCAAACTAGTAGGATGAAGGAACAAGAAAGGTGTGTGCCTCTGCTCATAGTCCCAACACACTTCTGTTGTCTAAATTTACTTACTTGAACACACTCCACTGACTTCAAGTAGATTTGAGAGGCATGTGATATTATTCAGGTGTTGCAGAGCTCATACAGGTCTACTTAATTTAATGAGTAGAATTGATGCCTTAGAGCCTCCATGGACACATATAGCACACAACCATGAGAAGGAACAACCCATGAGAAGTGTTTGCATAGAATCAGTAGGAGATGGTGATTTGCAAATGGAAGAGGGAAGACAGAAAGAGAAGCTAGAATGATTTTCTGATTTCTGTATGGAGCAGTTATATGCAATGAGATCACTCATTGTTTAAGTGAACTTGTGCAGTTCAGCATTGTACATGATGAATTTGATATCAGTGTGAGATGCTAATCACAAGATTCTCTTAAATTGGAGAGCCAGCAAGAAAAGGCAGAAGTAAGATCATCCTACAATAATTCCTTGGGGCATGATGTAGTACTCTGAAAAGCCTGCAGGGCAAGAAATGTGTAATGGCAATATCATTGGCTATTTCAAATGAAATTGTGAACAGCTCTCCTAATTGATTTCAGAATAAGAAGCAGCAAAGAACATTACTTTCCTCTGTCACACAGATCTATACATGTGTATAAGTGTGAGGAAGCCAATCTAAACATCTTCATTCAACATGCAGAGTTGGTTTCTCTCCCAGAAAGTCTCTAATTTTAACAGATAGTGAACAAAATTGAATTTCTGGTTCACTTCATTGAAATTTACCTCCAGTTACATGATTATATTCTCTACTGCTAAGTCACTTCAGTCGTGTCTGACTCCGTGCGACCCCATAGACGGCAGCCAACCAAGCTCCCCCGTCCCTGGGATTCTCCAGGCAAGAACACTGGAGTGGGTTGCAATTTCCTTCTCCAATGCGTGAAAGTGAAAAGTGAAAGTGAAGTCGCTCAGTCGTGTCTGACTCTTAGCGACCCCATGGACTGCAGCCTACCAGGCTCCTCCATCCATGGGATTTTCCAGGCAAGAGTACTGGAGTAGGGTGCCATTGCCTTCTCTAAGATCCTGTGTATTTTCTCTATCTCTCCCTGTCTCTATAAGCCTATATAATGGCTTAAATGTATATTTTAAATATAAAAATATATTAATGATAGAAATTCTAACACACTAATCATAGAAACAAAAATAATAAGAAAAAAGTACCTTTAGTTTGACTTTTTATAACGTGCCAGTCTTTGTTTGGTGTGTATGTGCACATATGTATAGACTACATGTATGTATGTATTAGTATGTAATAATGCATGTGTGTATTATGTAGTGTATTGTCTAATGTGTTTCACTTAATCTTCAAAAGATTAATGTGAAAAATATACCACTATTATCCTGACTTTATAGAAATTAATTTCAACTCAAACTTCATTATTAATTGGTGTTTTATATCATGAAGAGACTTAAAAGATATGTGTTTACATTGTAATTTCTTGTTTGTTTCTTCAAGGCATTAGAAAAAATTTAGGTTATATTTCTATTTTTTATATTTATGATTAATATCTTTATCTGAGTCAAAAGCACACCTGCCCTCAGGCTAGGTAATATCTATCATACAATCTTCTAACCATATTCCATATCAACTTAGATGTGTATAAGAGACAGGCTCATAAGAACGATTTAGCTATCACAAATCAAAACGTCCTACTTGGCTTAGAACTTGGATGATGTTGAATTCCTCAGCCCCTGCTGGAGAGCCTGCTGTCTGAGGATTATTCGGCATTACCTTTGGACAGCGTAGATTCGAAGGTCTCTTGCTAAGGGGATGTTCTCCACTCAGTCTCTTTCTTGCTTCCGTGCTGTATTCTGGGTCACGGGAAGGGGATTACTTGCTCTTTGGAGATTATGAGCCGTAGAGTTGTAGTAGTGCTTAGATAAAATTGGAAATAGGATGCTTCGTCCTTCTCTCGAACACCAGGGTCAAGTTGTGCATGCATTCGACTGTGTTGCTCTCTGTCCTGCTTGGGATTTGGCTAGCATTTCCAGTCTGATTGAAATTTCCGAATTCTGCTCCTTAGAAATAAGGAGCTGTTTAATAAGAGCTAGGCTCTTTGGAGCTTGTTTTTTGGTGCAGATTGAGAAGTAAGGATAGGGACAGTGATAAAATGCTGCAAAAATAATGCTCATGGATTCCATTATTTGTCAGAATATTGTATGACAGTAACTTGGCACTAAAGAAGGGCTGAATCCTAGGAACTCAGTCAGAATCAGGCTGAGCAAAAGAAAAAGGCGTGAAATTGTCATAACACATGAGAACAGCTCATGG
>SJYT01055893.1:196310-335478 GCA_006410635.1 Cephalophus harveyi | reverse complement strand
CCAAATTAAATACTTTTCAAAGTAAGTATTTTTCAGAAAGAAATGATTTGGTGTTTTTGCATTTGTTTACATTACAGTGATAACTTTAATGTAAAGACAAGATGTTAGAACATACAAATATTTCTTTAACATATAAATGTGCAGTCTTACCAAGATTAATGAATAACTGACCTCTAGTTAAATGGAAATGTAAAACAATATTGTGCTTGCTTAATTTTATAATGATAAATCTAGTAAAGAATGACAAATAATTTGATTTTATTTATAGTGTATTTTGAAAATCCTGATAAATGAAAACTGATAATGATTAGAGTGTAGTACATTCATTGAGTAAAGAATATGAAAGTCTTTTTATTTCCTTTGAGGAAGGATTGAGATATGGCTGTGTTTTTAGCTAAAATAAAACCGAAAAGTGATAGCATTTTCTATGATTCATCCTCAAGATTCTTCCAGAAAATACAGGGATATAAACTGCATTGCACATCTCTTTTCTGAAATTTAGCATTATTAAAAAAGGAAATGTTGATGCTCAAAGGAAAGAGACTTTATGTTGGATAAGAGTTGTACAAATGTGCAAGGGGCTAAGACATGTAAAGCATATGTCTCCACTTTGAACATAAAGCAAGGAAACTCACCACTAGAGCATTCCTCTTTTGATTCAAGAATAAAATTTCACTCAAGATCCTGGCTGTCATACAATATATTTTTTCATTATTCTAGCATCTTGGGAGTATGTTTCCAGATCCTTGATTGATTGATTATGCAATAAGTTATAAAAGAGAGCTGTCAAAACTTTAGGTGCCTCATAGATATTGGCAGGATGGTAGAAGTAGGATGATGAAGGAGTTAGTGAATGTGTTACGGAGTGCTTCTAGTACCTGAAGACAAAACAATAAACAATCTTGTGGAGAAAATGCACACTCTAAAAATGTAAAACAATTGATACATCATTAGAAACCTTTAATAACAGGGACCAGACAAACATAAATCAATAATTTTTAAAATAAGCATTTGAGAACTTATGATGGTACAGGGACTCAGTGTGAGTAGACTAGACATTACCCATACTCAATACTAAGATGATGTATTAAGTTTTGAATCAGGATGACTATAGGAAAAAACAAAATCAGGAGGACAAAATTATTCCAGGCATGAGAAAACATCAACAACTTTGTATACAGACATATTGAATTTCAATTGTCAGTAACCACTGATGTTCGAGACTTATGATCAACCAGTTCTTGGCAGGCACCACTGCCTGAAATTTGAATCTACATCTATATGGGTTTTTTACTGAGTTATTAAGTCAAACCAGTAAAAACAGTCAGGACCAAATTTACATGCATATATCCTGCAAACCTCATTCATATGCTGATCATTTAAAAAAAATTGATTTTAAAATCTCAAGGAATTCAATATAAAATCAGAATTTGTTTATTCCATAATGAAAAAAAATGTAGTCTATGGCTGATTCATGTTGATATTTGGCAGAAAACAACAAAATTCTGTAAAGCTATTATCCTTCAATTAAATAATAAAAAATTTTTAAAGTAGCTAATTTAATGGATAAACATCATATTACAAAAAATATCCACTTCAAAAGTTGCCTGAAATTCCTTTGGCTTTAATTGCAAAATACACGTCAGTAACTCTCATTTCACATACAGTTAAGTATAAACAAGATTGAGATTCACACTACTTTTCCCCCCTTTTCTGTTTAGCTCTAATTTGATTATTTTTTTATCTATAGGTAAAATAAGGAATTCATGATGGGGCATGAGAATCACACTTTCAGCAATGACTTCATTCTTTTGGGACTCTTTACTTCTTCTCGAGCAAGTCTGGTATTCTTCTCTTTTATATTCACCATTTTTGTTTTGACTGTAACGGAAAATGCAGTAATGATTATCCTTATCCACAGGGAATTACGACTTCATACTCCAATGTACTTCCTGCTTAGCCATCTCTCTTTTATGGATATCTTGCATATTTCCAACATTGTTCCCAAAATGGTTACTGATTTCCTGTCAGGCAGCAAAACTATTTCATTTGTAGCCTGTGGCTTCCAGATATTTCTCTCCCTCACCCTCTTGGGTGGTGAGTGCCTTCTCCTGGCAGCAATGTCCTATGATCGCTATGTAGCCATCTGTCACCCACTGCGCTACCCCATTCTTATGGATGACTGTGTCAGCGTTCTCATGGCTGGAGGGGCCTGGTGTATTGGGATAATCAACTCCATAGTTCACACAGCTTATACACTTCACTTTCCCTTTTGTGGCACAAGAGCCATTGACCACTTTTTCTGTGAAATCCCCGCCATGTTGGTGTTGTCCTGTGTGGACACAACACACTATGAACGAGGAGTTTATGTAAGTGGCATCATTTTTCTGCTTATCCCTTTCTCTCTAATCTTTGCATCTTATGTCCAAATTCTCCTTACTGTCCTCCAAATGAAATCATCAGAGGCATGGAAAAAGTCATTTTCTACTTGTTTCTTCCACATGATTGTAGTCATAATGTACTATGGGCCATTTATTTTCACATACATGAGACCTAAAAAGTATCACACTCCAGGCCAGGATAAGTTCCTGGCAATATTCTATACCATCCTCACACCATCTTTCAACCCAGTTATCTACAGCTTTAGAAATAAAGATGTTCTAGAAGCACTGAAAAATATGCTCAAAAGTAACTTTGTCCAGAAAATTATCTTATTGCAATATATGCAAACATGCATGCTAAGTTTTGCTATATATATATATACACACACATACGCACACACACACATATATATCAGAACATCCATGCCTAAATGTAACACAATGTTTTATGTCAGTTATATTCACTGTAACACAAAGATAATGAAATATATTATTATCATTAAAATATATTCTATTCTGGCCATACTGCTTATAATATTAAAATTTTTATTAATATATGATATTCATTAAGTGGACCTCCTTGGTGGCTCAGCAGTAAAGAATCTGCCTGCCAGTGCAGGAGAGGTAGGTTCAATTTTTGGGTTGGGAAGATCCCCCAGAGAAGAAAAAGGCAATCTATTCCATTGTTCTTGCCTACTCTCTCCTCACCTCAGTTGAGGAGGAATTTAGTGACCACAGGACTGGAAAAGGTCAGTTTTCATTCCAATCCCAAAGAAAGGCAAGGCCAAAGAATGCTCAAACTGCTGCACAATTGCCCTCATTTCACAGGCTAGTAAAGTAACGCTCAAAATACTCTAAGCCAGACTTCACCGATATGTGAACCGTGAACTTCTAGATGTTCAAGCTGGTTTTAGAAAAGGCAGAGGAACCAGAGAGCAAATTGCCAACATCCGCTGGATCATTGAAATTGCAAGAGAGTTCCAGAAAAAAAAAATAGGCTAGTAAAGTAACGCTCAAAATACTCTAAGCCAGACTTCACCGATATGTGAACCGTGAACTTCTAGATGTTCAAGCTGGTTTTAGAAAAGGCAGAGGAACCAGAGAGCAAATTGCCAACATCCGCTGGATCATTGAAATTGCAAGAGAGTTCCAGAAAAAAAAAATATATATATTTCTGCTTCATTGATTACTCCAAAACCTTTGACTTTGTGGATCACGATAAACTGTGGAAAACTCTGAAAGAAATGGGAATACCAGACCACCTGAACTGCCTCTTGAGAAATCTGTTTGAAGGTCAGGAAGCAACAGTTAGAACTGGACATGGAACAGACCGGTTCCAAATAGGGAAAAAATTACATCAAGGCTGTATATTGTCACCCTGCTTATTTAACTTATATGCAGCGTACAACATGAGAAATGCTGGGCTGGAAGAAGTATAAGCTGGAATTAAGATTGCCGGGAGAAATATCAATAACCTCAGATATGCAGATGGCACCACCCTCATGGCTGAAAGTAAAGACGAACTAAAGAGCCTCTTGATAAAAGTGAAAGAGGAAAGTGAAAAAGTTGGCTTGAAACTCAACTTTCAGAAAACTAAGATCATGCCATCCAGTCCCATCACTTCATGGTAAATAGATGGGGAAACAGTGTCAGACTTTATTTTGGGAGGCTGCAAAATCACTGAAGATAGTGACTGCAGCCATGAAATTAAAAGACACTCACTCCTTGGAAGGAAAGTTATGACCAACCTAGACAGCATATTCAAAAGCAGAGACATTACTTTGCCAACAGAGGTCTGTCTAGTCAAGGCTATGGTTTTTCCAGTAGTCATGTATGGATGTGAGAATTGGACTATAAATAAAGTTGAGCACCAAAGAATTGATGCTTTTGAACTGTGGTGTTGTAGAAGACTCTTGAGAGT
This sequence comes from Cephalophus harveyi, assembly GCA_006410635.1. Lineage (NCBI taxonomy): Eukaryota > Metazoa > Chordata > Mammalia > Artiodactyla > Bovidae > Cephalophus > Cephalophus harveyi. Next base: position 331,176 of record SJYT01055893.1, on the reverse strand, counting down.
CCCTTGGACTGCAAGTAGATCCAATCAGTCCATCCTAAAAGAGATCAGTCCTGAGTGTGCATTGAAAGAACTGATGTTGAAGCTGAAACTCCAATACTTTGTCCACCTGATGTGAAGAACTGAGTCACTGGAAAAGATGCTGATGCTGGGAAAGACTGAAGGCTGGAGAAGGGGATGACAGAGGATGAGATAATTGGATGGCATCACTGACTCAATGGACATGAGTCTGGGCAAACTCTGGGAGTTGGTGATGGACAGGGAGACCTGGCATGCTGCAGTCCATGGGGATGCAAAGAGTCAGATATGACTGAATGACTGAACTGAACTGAACTTGGGGGGGAGGAAAGAACTATATAAAGTGACAAATCAGTACAACCATATCTGTCACTTGGCCCTCTCCTGGAAACTTTCAAAATCTGAAAAGATTTCACAAACTCCATTTGAAAAATGTTTGACTAATAATTCAGAACATTTATCTTAAAAATGCTTAGTGAGGTAGCAGAGAACATAAACAACTATACAGAAATAGAAAATGAATACAGGAACAAAGTGAAAAGTTCAACAAAATTTGAAACTGTAAAAGAGAACCAAACAAATTCTAACCCTAGAACTGAAGAACACAGTAATTGAACTGAAAAAAAAAAAGCAATAGAGACTAAATAGCAGACTAGATCAAGCAAAAGAACTAGCTATGAGATCAGAGATTACCAACAAGAACAATAATAGCAACAACAAAAATTGTGAAAAAGAATGGAAAAAATGTATAGCACTTGTAGGATAGAATAAGTCATTGATATATGCGTTATGGAAATCCCAAAAGGAAGAAAGAAAGAGAAAGGGAGGCGAAAGTTAATTTAATGTAGTAAATGAAAACAATATAGAAACTGTAAATCTGGGAGGGGAAGTGAACATCCAGATCCATGAAGTTCAAAGAACTAAAAAAAAAAATAAATTAAATGTAAGGAAATCCTCTAGACACATTGTAATTCACAAATCAAATATTTAAAAAATATAAGCTAAATCAATATTACTCCTTGTCAAATAAAACATGCAATTAATTAACTTACTGAAAACTATTGGAAATATAAGAACACATTATAATCTGAAATAAAATTTATTGTTGAATATTTTCTCAATATAATTGCACCAAAGTACATAATATTATTTTCATTAGATAGCTTATTACATGAAAAAAATTACCAATTTAATTATAATTTAATTATAATTATTACATGATATTTTTTATAATTTAATGGGTTTAAAATTAAAAGACGCTTACTCCTTGGAAGAAAAGTTATGACCAACCTAGATAGCATATTCAAAAGCAGAGACATTACTTTGCCAACATAGGTCCATCTAGTCAAGGCTATGGTTTGTCCAGTAGTCATGTATGGATGTGAGAGTTGGACTGTGAAGAAGACTGAGCGCCAAAGAATTGATGCTTTTGAACTGTGGTGTTGGAGAAGACTCTTGAGAGTCCCTTGGACTGCAAGGAGATCCAACCAGTCCATTCTGAAGGAGATCAGCCCTGGGATTCCTTTGGAGGGAATGATGCTAAAGCTGAAACTCCAGTACTTTGGCCACCTCATGCGAAGAGTTGACTCATTGGAAAAGACTCTGATGCTGGGAGGGATTGGGGGCAGGAAGAGAAGGGGATGACAGAGGATGAGGTGGCTGGATGGCATCATGGACTCAATGGACGTGAGTCAGAGTGAACTCCAGGAGTTGGTGATGGACAGGGAGGCCTGGCATTCTGCGATTCATGGGGTCACAAAGAGTCGGACACGACTGAGCGACTGAACTGAACTGAACTGAACCAAAAGAAAACTAATGTCACAAGTGTGATATTTTAAGAATCTTTGCTCACATGTTTTATTAAATTAAACACATCCTATTTGATTTTTTTTAATTTTTGGCCAATATAATCATAATAGGAAATGTTAGTATATGCAGACATATCAATTTTGTGCACTTACTGAGTAACAACATGTAAAATATATGATCCAAAAATTTAGAGGCATAATAACATTGGAAGAATATGAATAAACAAATGGTGTCTTACTGCATCAACTGATACTAAACACACCAGGGAAAATTTCTATAGAAGTTATGCGAACACCTACTCTAACCTTGGCTTGTGACCATCCTGGGCTGCTAGTGATTTAACTGATATTATGTAAGTCTCGGTGGATATTCCTAAGTACCTAAGTGGATGGAAAAAAAAAAAGAAGAAGAAGAAAGAAAAAAAGAATTAAACTGAGTTTCAGGTAGAGGCCTAGAATCAAATCACTGTGACCCCTGAATTTCAATGAAGGCATTTAAAATGTCAACTGTAGAGATATAAATATTAATATATTTATTTATAAATTTTACTGAGAAAATTACTTTGCTCCCATGAAGTTTGGACTGCTCCCAGCTAATCAAGCCAGTGAGTGTGTAAAACGTATTAATTGTATTTTTATTTCTGTATGCCGCCAAAGAGAAGGAAGTCTTCAGCAACTGCTTAAGAGAAGTTTATTCAGAATTAAGTACTTCTGCTTATACTAAGCAATACAGCCAAGCCTGCTGTTAACCAAAGAATTCAAAAAGAAAACTTCATTTGACTAAAGTTAGTTTCACAAGGTATATAAATATTATATAGTAGAATGTATATCCTTAGAATGGCTGTGATCCAAAAGTCTATGAGCAATAAATGCTGGAGAGGGTGTGGAGAAAAGGGAACCCTCTTACACTGCTGGTGGGAATGCAAACTAGTACAACCACCATGGAGAACAGTGTGGAGATTCCTTAAAAAACTGGAACTAGAACTGCCTTATGACCCAGCAATCCCACTGCTGGGCATACACACTGAGGAAACCAGAATTGAAAGAGACACATATACCCCAATGTTCATTGCAGCACTGTTTATAATAGCCAGGACATGGAAGCAACCTAGATGTCCATCAACAGATGAACAGATAAGAAAGCTGTGGTACATATAGACAATGGAGTATTACTCAGCCATTAAAAAGAATACACTTGAATCAGTTCTATTGAGGTTGATGAAACTGGAGAATACTATACATAATGAAGTAAGCCAGAAAGACAAACACCAATACAGCATCAGTCAGTTCAGTTCATTTCAGTTGCTCAGTCATGTCCAACTCTTTGTGACCCCATGAATCGCAGCACGCCAGGCCTCCCTGTCCATCACCAACTCCCAGAGTTCACTCAGACTCGTGTCCATCAAGTCAGTGATGCCATCCAGCCACTCATTCTCAGTCGTCCTCTTCTCCTCCTGCCCCCAATCCTTCCCAGCATCAGAGTCTTTTCCAGTGAGTCAACACTTTCCATGAGGTGGCCAAAGTATTGGAGTTTCAGCTTTAGCATCATTCCTTCCAAAGAAATCCCAGGGCTGATCTCCTTCAGAATGGACTGGTTGGATCTCCTTGCAGTGCAAGGGATTCTCCAACTCCCCAGTTCAAAAGCATCAATTCTTCGGCGCTCAGCCTTCTTCACAGTCCAACTCTCACATCCATACATGACTACTGGAAAAACCATAGCCTTGACTAGATGGACCTATGTTGGCAAAGTAATGTCTCTGCTTTTCAATATGCTATGTAGGTTGGTCATAACTTTTCTTCCAAGGAGTAAGCGTCTTTTAATTTCATGGCTGAAATCACCATCTGCAGTGATTTTGGAGCCCCCCAAAATAAAGTCTGACACTGTTTCCACTGTTTCCCCATCTATTTCCCATGAAGTGATGGGACCAGATGTCACGATCTTCGTTTTCTGAATGTTGATACATGACCACAGGAAAAACCATAGCCTTGACTAGACGGACCTTTGTTGGCAAAGTAATGTGTCTGCTTTTGAATATGCTATCTAGGTTGGTCATAACTTTTCTTCCAAGGAGTAAGTGTCTTTTAATTTCATGGCTGCAATCACCATCTGCAGTGATTTTGGAGCCCCCCAAAATAAAGTCTGACACTGTTTCCACTGTTTCCCCATCTATTTCCCATGAAGTGATGGGACCAGATGCCACGATCTTCGTTTTCTGAATGTTGAGCTTTAAGCCAACTTTTTCACTCTCCTCTTTCACTTTCATCAAGAGGCTTTTTAGTTCCTCTTCACTTTCTGCCATAAGGGTGGTGTCATCTGCATATCTGAGGTGATTGATATTTCTCCCGGCAATCTTGATTCCAGCTTGTGTTTCTTCCAGTCCAGCATTTCTCATGATGTATTCTGTATATAAGTTAAATAAGCAGGGTGACAATATACAGCCTTGACGTACTCCTTTTCCTATTTGGAACCAGTCTGTTGTTCCATGTCCAGTTCTAACTGTTGCTTACATGGTGCCAATTCCTAAATGCTACAGCAGTCCAACTTCACACTCAGATGGTTCACACACTCTAATATTCACATTCTAGTTTCATTTTGACTCTAAAGTTACACAGAAACCAAATGATCAAAACTGCATTTCTTTCTAAATCTACATGCAAATTGTGAGGCAGGGATTCCCCTTGTCACTGGCATTCCTTAGCAGAAAGGATTCTGGACAACCTCAAGCAGTGAAGACGTGAGCTGCCTGAACACCAATCCAATTTTGCTAAATTAGACATATCCTGTGTTTGGCCAGATTTCACAAAGCTCACTCTAGGTTGCTCCTCTGTGATAGATGATGGTACTGTGCTTTTTGATCAACTGTTAATTCTCACAGTCCTCCTTGAACAGAAGAGAGGAAGTGAGAGAGGTGTGCAGCTACTGCTGTATTCATTCTCATCACTTGACAGAGGGGGAAGCCAAAGTTACAAGTCAGATCTGTTTTTATCACCCTGGGGCATTCCGCATCTCTCCTTTGACTCGGAGATTTGATCGTAGGGGCACTTCATGAGAGGTGCTCACAAGAGAAATATTTGAACCAAACTCACCTCATTAACAGTGGCGGTGACAATGACCAACTTTGGGGAGTTAAAAAATACAGGTGCAAGATATTGAATTTAGTTTCCTGTGCAGTAGGTCCTTGTTATTGATCTGTCTTATGTATGGTAGTGTGTATCTGTTAATCCCAAGTTTTGAATTTGTATAACCTATAATGAAAATGTATACATGCATAAGTATATTTATGTATAATTGTACACCTGAAATATTGTAAGTCAAATATATTTCAGTTAAAAAGAAGGTACAAATACAATATAACTTGTATATATATATATAGAGAGAGAGAGAGAGAGAGAGAAAGAGGGTTTCCCTCGTGGCTCAGATGATAAAGTCCGCCTGCAATGCAGGAGACACAGGTTCCAACCCTGGGTGGGGAAGATCTCCTGGAGATGGGAATGACTATCCACTCCTGTATTCTTGCCTGGGGAATTCCATGGACAGAGGAGCCTAGTGGGCTAATGTCCATGGGGTCACCTAAAGTTGTAGCCAGAACACCCCAGTTCCTGGTCCTCATCACTTCACTACATGTTTCTAGAAGTCTGAGCCTGGAGTGCTGTTCAGAGAGTCCTGCTGCCTAACGAATTGTGTAGACCAACTAGCCAACCTTGTCCCCAATCTTCTTAAGTGTAATGCTGTCATTCACAGACAGTACATTCATATTTACATTTCATCAGGGGAATGTATTTCCTTGTTATCACAACGTTCCCTATGATAGCAAAGTCAAACAGAAAAATACACAGCAGCTCCCTCTGAAGAAACCCCCTGCATCTAACATTTTCCACCTTATTCTGTTTTTCTTCTAATTGCCAGCAGATCATTCTTTCATATACTGAAACTTTGCTGGCATTATTCAAAATAACTCCAAACCACAAATATTTATTGGATTCATTCATTCACTTAAACAATTATCGGAGGATCACCAATAATTTATACAAGATGCATGAGAGCTAGGCTTGGAAAAGAAAGATTACCATAGCAGTGCGATTTCTGAAGTCAAGGAAGAATGGTATCTGGTTATGCAATCAGATACTTTTGAAATTATTGTTATTCTCATAGGACTCTATGCATATAATTATTGTGAGAATGTGAGAGTTTCTGCAATACAGAAATCCAGCTAAAGGCAGTCTAAAGTAATAACAGCACAGAGTGTCACTATGGTTTCTTTGGAGTCCACAGGCAAGAAAGAATCCTAGAGAATTCCAAAAATGTAAGTTGCTTTAAGCCAAAGTCTAGAAAAAGAGGAACATTTATCAAAAATATATTCTTCCAATGCTATCTAAACTAAGCCCAGCTATTTGGTTTTCAATTTACTATTTCTCTCAGTCTAAAAAATAAAAATCTAATGAAATATAGATCAGAAGATGAGAATGAGGTCAGTGCTGCTTCTAGAAGATTGTTCTCAATAATTTCTCTTTGCACAGCATCTGTGCAGGGTAACTTTGCTGCTGTTATAGTTAAGAGGTGACATGTATTTTCTCCTCCTTTAATCTGGGCCAGCCTTGCAAGTTGCTTTGGACTAATAGGGCTTCCCTGGTGGCTCAGATGGTAACGAATCCACCTGCAATGAGGAGGACCTGAGTTGGGAAGATCCCCTGGAGGAGGGCATGGCAACCCATATCCAGTATTCTTGCCTGGAGAATCCCCATGGACAGAGGAGCCTGGTAGGCTACAGTCAATGGAGTCGCAAAGAGCTTGACAGGATTGAGCGACTAATCACACACCACAATATAACAGAATGTGATGGAAGTGATGCTGTGTGAGTTCCAGGCCAGAGTGTCACCAAGCCTTGTAGCTTTCTTAGAATGCTGCCCTGAGATTTCCATGTATGAAAAACAGCTTAGATTATGGACATGTAAGAAGCCACAAGGAGAAGCACTCCTAGGCCTATGAGTGAGGCTGGCTGGACCGCCAAATCCACCTTCTGGCTTCCAGCTGGTTGCAAACACATAGATAAGCCCAGGTGAAACCAATAGAAGAAAAGCTCAGGATGATTTATAAATTACTGTTGTTTTGAACCATATAAATTAAAAAAATATATGTAATAATTTTTGCCATTCTAACCATTTTAAAATATACAATTCAGTTGATTTAGTATACTCGCAGTGCTGGGCAACCATCACTATCATCTAGATCAACAATATTTTCATCACCCCACAGGGAACCTGTACCCATTAAGCAACCACTCTCCATTGGCCCCTCCCTCCAGCCCCTGAAAACAACTCATCTGTTTTCTATCTCCATGGATTTCCCTATTCTAAGCATTTCATATAAAGGGAATCATATATGGCTTTTTGTGTCTGGCTTTTCATTTAGCATGATGTTTTCAAGTTTCATTCATATATTTTATGGCATATATCAGTAGTTCACAACTTTTTATAGTCAAATAATATTTCATTGTATGGACATACCAAATTGGTTTATCCATTCATGGTTTAATGGACTTTTAGGTTATTTCTACTCTTTGGCTATTATAACTAATACTGCTATGAATATTTGTATGTAAATTTTTGCTGGAATAACTGTTTTGCAAATGTCTTCAATTCTTCTGAGTTTATACTTAGGGCTGGAATTGCTGGATAATATGGTAATTCTATATTTAATTTATTGAGAAATCACCAAATGAGTTTCCACAGCAGCCGGTTTCCATTTTGCATTTCCACTGGTAAATAGGAGGGTTCCAATTTCTCCACCTCCTCTCTCCACAGCCCCAGCACCACCTGTTATTCTCTCTGTCTCTCTTATAGCCATCCAAGTGAATTTGAAATAGTATCTTACTATGGCTTTCATTTTCATTTCCCTGATGACTACTGCTGTGCATCTTTTCATTTGTTTGTTGGCTATTTGTATATCTTTGGAAAAACAGCTGTGTCTACTCAAGCGCTTCATTTATTTTTAAAATTAGGTTGCTTTTCTTTCTATTGTTGTGTTGTGAAAGTCTTTTACAAAGTCTGGGTGGTGTTCAGTCGCTCAGTCATGTCCAATTCTTTGTGACCCCATGGACTGCAGCACACCAGGCTTCTCTGTCCTTCACCATCTCTAAGTCTGGATACTAGACCCTTATCAGATATATGATTTCAAAATATTTTCTCCCATTTTGTGGGTTGTATTTTAACTTTCTTGATAGTGTCTTTTTTGATGCACAAAAAAGACCAGGGTTTTTGATTCTTAACTGTTCAATTTTTTTTTCTTGTGTTCCTTGTAATTTGGTGTTATAGTGAAGAAACTGATATCAATTTCAAGGTCCTGAAGTTTTACCCCTATGTTTTCTTCTAAGACTTTAGCTCTTATATTTAGGTCTTTGATCAATTTTGCATTAATTTTGTATATGATGTGATGTAAAGGTCCCACTTCTCTCTTTACATGCAGATTTGTAATTGTCCTAACACTGAGTGCTGAAGAGGCTATTCTTTCTTCATTGAGAAGAACAATCTTAGAGCTCTTGTCAAAAATTAATTTACTGAATCACTAATTTTGAGGCTGTTGTCGTGTAGCAATAATTAACTGATACATTTCTGTGCTCAAATCATAATGTACCTCATCTTTCCTTGAAACTTTACAAATAAAATATGTAAGAATAATGGAAAATAAAATAATCTTTCCTTGACCATAAACACATCAAATAGATCATGAATGGAAAGTTAGCTTGCCATCACATTTAAGGTTAATATTCTAGGAATGGCCACTTATGACTTGATATCCGAGTTTCCAAAAATAGGGCTAACCTTATAGGGTTTATATTCATTGTCTATTGCTGTATACAAAATTACATCAAAACTTAGTAGCTTAAGACAATAATAAACAGTTACCTCATATAGTTTTTGTGGGCAAGGAATTCAAGCATAGGGCTGATTGAATATCTTTATGTTACATTAACTGCTTTATTCCAGATACGTGATCCAAGAAAGCAAGGCAGAACTTGCAAATACTTTTATAAGCTGGTCATGAATGTTATATAAAATCCTTTCAAAATATTTCTATTAATTACACAGATCAGCCCTTGCTCATTGTGGAAGGGGACTGACTATGCAAGAGCATGAATTCCAGGAGAGAATCATGGAAAGCCATCTTAGAGACCGGCTACCACAATCCATCCTCTGAATTATTCATGGCTTCTCACATGCAAAATATACTCACCTCCTTTCGAGGACCCCAAACTCTCATTTCATCATAGCATCAGCTTAAAGTCCAGACTCTCATCTCATCTAAACCAGGTCCAATTCCTTGAGTAGAGTTAATCTTGATTTGAAGGCCTGTGAGCTTATATGCCCATCTCTCATCTCCCCAAAATCCACTATATAATGGTAGCATATGAGTGGAAAAACTACAGTGTGGAAAGGAGAGACCTATTAGAATCACTCCTCTCTCTCTGTGAAAGTCATTCAATCGTGTCCAACCCTTTGTGACCCCATGGACTATACAGAGTATACAGTCCATGGAATTCTCCAGGCCAGAATACTGGGGTGGGTAACCTTTACGTTCTCAAGGGAATCTTCCCAACCCAGGGATTGAACCCAGGTCTCCCACACTGCAGGCCAATTCTTTACCAGCTGAGCCACCAGAGAAGCCCAAGAATACTGGAATGGGTAGCCTATTTCTTCTCCAGTGGATCTTCCCAACCCAGGAATTGAACCGGGGTCTACTAGTGTCACTGGTCCATGAAAATTCTGAAATTCAGCAGGGCATTCTTTCATAACTCCCTGATTGGGGGTTTAGTTTTGGTAATAATTCTTTGTGGCTACTGACTTCACCCTCTGGGCTCACGTTTTTGCCCTCTGAGGCATCATTCCCTTCCCAAAAAGGTTTACAGTTCAATAGCTTTCTCAGCCTTCTTCCTGCCTATAAAGTTTGGGGTCCAAAGTTTTCTTCATTTTATATTATCTTTCTCTTTATCAGCTCAAGCAGGAGATGGTTTTGACGTTTCAATACTATTCTCTTAAAACTTTGTTGACAATCTAAAAATATTATTGATAGTCACTATAGTAGTCAAAACCACACCCACAAAACTCTTTGAGATAAGCTCTTTCATATCCTAAGTGTCTATGGAGAATACCTGGGGACATCACCCTTAAGCTTGTTAGAAGCCCTGTTGTTTAACCCAATAGTTCTCTAAGGCACTGACTTAGATCTTTCTAGATGTTAGCAAGGATTTTACAGGCATATCCTTGCCTTCATCTCTATACCAGGCTTTCCTGAGAGGCCTTGGATTTGATCTTGGCTCAGAAGTCATTTCTAAATCTTAGTGTCATATGACATCTACAGAGGCTGGAAATTTTCAGATCCAGAAATTCCAAGCTCTTTTCTGATTAACAATTCTCCTTTTAGCTTTTTGTCTTTGCTCACGTTTTACAGCAAGGCTAAATCAGGGAGCACCTTTAGTAATCTGCCTGGAAATCTCCTTAGCTAGATACCCTGGTTGACTAGATACTTATTCTTCTCTCCATGTTGTCACTGGCAATAACACTGCTAAACTTTCTACTTCTACACTGCAAGGGCTCCCTTTTCTGAGGTGTGCGTTAACATTTTCCTCACTTTCCTCACCAGGACCCTCCTCAAAGACCACCTGGCTTCTGAAATCTGTTCAAAACCGTTTAGACCTTCACTTATCACTCTTCTCAAAATCCTTCTGGTTTCTACCCACTGTTTAAGCACAAAGCTTCTCCCACATTTTTGATTTTTGTTGCAGCAACATCCTACTTCCAGGTACAAAAATCTGTATTAGTCACTGTTTCTGTATAACAAATTACCCTAAAATTAGTAGCTTAAAGCAACAGTAAATGTTCATTTAAAAAACAAAAAAACCTCACATAGCCTCTGTAGGAAGTTGGAAATTGTTGAAGCTGAGTAGTTCTGGCTTGGGATCTCCTATGAAGTTGTGGTCAAAATGTTGGCCAGGGATGCAACCATTTAAAGACTTGATTGGAGCTGGAGAATGCACTTTCAAGATGACTCACTCACATGGCCGGCAAAACAGTGTTGGTTGTTGGTCAGAGGTCCCAATTACTTGCCATGTGACTCTCTTCATAGGGTGGCTGAGTATTCTCATGATACTGGCATGGGTCAGTGATCCAAGACAGCAAGGTAGAAACTGTACTATTTTTTATACTCTAGTCTCAGAAGTTACACACCATCACTTATTCTATTGGCCCCACAGACAAATTTTGATACAGTGTGGGAAGGAGACTATACAACGGCAGGAGGTGGGACTCATTGGGGCACATCTTGGAGACTGGCTGCCCCAGTATGTATATTTCATTCATGTGCTTATGTATTTCCATTGTGATATACCATTACTTTTTTCAGCAGAGTTATTGAGTATCTACCATGCACATAGACCTTGGTACTAAAAAACTACTGATTTCCAAAGCCTACAAAAACACTTCCTCTCATGATCTTAATTCCAAATGTAGAGAGACAGACAACAAGCAAGTAAATAAAAAACTATGTTAGATGATGAAAAGTGCTTTGAAGGGCAATCAAAGAAGGGCAGGGGGGTTGAGATTGCAAGAGGTGGGGTCAAGGATTGCACTTAAAATAGCATGGTCAAGGAGAATTTCATTGAGAGGGTGACTTTTGATCGAAGATCTGAAGGCAAAGAGGGAGTGGTTTCTAGAAGAAGAGCTTTTCAAGACAAAGAGCAAGAACATGCAGAGACACTGGAGTGGCAGCATCCTTGAGATGTTGGAAGGATAGCAGAGGAGCCTGTGGGTCTGGAGCAGAATGAACAAAGGTGAGAGTACTGATGATGAGGCTGGAAATAGCGGGGAAGGATAGGGCTTTATAGGCAATTGAAGGTACTTGGGCTTTTGTGCCAAGTGATTTGGGAAACAGTTCAAGGATTTCAAGCAAAAAAGTGACATGATTGGAATTAAGTATTAAACAAGATCACTGGTTGTTGTGCTGAAAAAAGACGAAGGGGAAACAAGAGACAAGGAGTCTAATAGCTAGGTGATGGCAAGGATAAAGTAGATTACAGAGGCCTGGACCAGGAAGGTGATAGATGTTGTGAAGTTGGCAGATGATATTTTGAAGGAAGAGTCAATGGCATTTGCTGATGAACTCAAGGTGGAGTAGGGAAGAACAGTCAGTAAGAAGTTTTGAGGTTTTGGTCTGAGCAAGGAGAAAAATGGAGTTGCCTTTTACTAAGATAAGAAAAACAACAGTAGATTGGGAGAGGGCTTGTAGATTAAGAGTTCTGTCTTGTACAAATTTATTTGAAATGTCTGTTAGACATCCAAGTGGAACTGTTAACAATTGGATATATATGTCTGGAATTTGGGGGAGCAAGTATAGCTAGAGATGAGGTCCAAAGATTAAATCCTATCACCCCATTGCTAAGAGGTTGGGTGGAAGAGGAGGAATAAGCAAAGGTGAGTAACAGATGGTGCAGCCAGGGAGCTGGAGGAACATGGATCTAATGTGACATCTCAGAGCAAAATGAAGGAAAAAGTCAGTTTCGTCAGATGCTCCACATATGGTATGTCAGGTAAGATGAGGACTGAGAATTGACCACTCTTCTTAATTCCTAAATGAGTTTAACAAACCAGTTTTTTTAAATGATGCACTGGCTTTTACATTACCATGTATGTAATTATCTTTATATTTAATTTAATTCTTTGTATAGTTAATAGCAAATGGAACTATGCACACACACACATACCCAGACATATAATTCAAGTTGTCCCTTGGAACCCATGGGGGATTGGTTCCAGGTCTTTCACAGATACCAAAATCACAGATGCTCAAGTCTGTTATAAAATGGCATAGTATTTGCATATAACCTACTCATATCCTCCAATATATTTTAAATATCGAGATTGCTTATAATCATATCTAGACTACTTAGAATTTTATTACCTAATAAAATGTAAATACTATGTAAATAGTTGCAGGTACACAGCAAATTCAAGTTTTCCTTTTTGGAACTTTCTGAATTTTTTTCTGAATATTTTTGATATATGGTTGGTTGAATCTGAGAATGCGGAACTCATGGATACAGGGGGCTGACTGTACTTATAAACATGTCCTTAGTCTAGTCAGTGAACCTAAATTATACACTTCTTAGTATAAGCTAATGTGATCTTTCTCAACTGTAGACTCCAGTCTATGCCCTCATCACTCAATTATAAGCAAGCTATGCAATTTATAACATTCTTTGAAAGAATAAAGCAATCAGCCTAAGTGCCCCCTCAGGAAATGGATCAGCAGAGTATCATCTATAGGAAACCAAGCTAAGGATGTAGCCAAAAAAGTTAAAAGTATCTTTTTGCTGGAGTATTTGGAGTCTAAGTCATTGGACTTATACGTGATTGAGAAGGCAATGCCTGTAACAATGGGCACAACAGCATGGAGATTTTCATGCACTGAGTCCATCACAAGTTAACGTCTTGAATAAATGTTATAGGATAAATAATGACCTGGCTTAGTGTAGCCCTTAATTAGAATGTTGGGCTTTCCTGGTAGCTCAGACAGTAAACAATCTGCCTGCAATGCAGGAGACTCAGGTTCAATCCCCAGGTCAGGAAGATCCCCTGGAGAAGGGAATGGCTACCCACTCCAGGATTCTTGCCTGGAGAATTCCATGAACAGAGAAGTCTGGGGGGCTACAGTCCATGTGGTCACAAAGAATTGGACATGACTGAGTGACTAACACTTTCACTTTTTTGCTTTACTTAGAATGTGAGCCACATGACTTATATGTCATACAAAGTATGACTACATATTTCAAGAGTAGATTAAAAAAAAACAGAATTGAGATAGTTGCGAGAGTTTTGTCTTTCAAGAGAAAAAAATATATACTGATTCTAGTAATGCAAATATTTATCAACTGGCATAGCCAAGTACCAACCAATCAACGGAGAGACTCAACCAATAAAAATACCCAATCAATTAAAACAAAAGGAAGTTGTAGGCAGCCTGCGTGTCCATTTGGGGGCAACCTGGCTGTGACAGTCAGGGGAGATGACTATTATATGCAAATACTATGCCATCACTGCAGAGAATGTTTTTTAAATTCTCTATCTGGTACCTTAGATCCATTTACACCTCAGAATGCCAGTCATGATACGTATTACGGTATTGCATAGCTTTTGATTCTGAATAGTAATTCTGTACTTAATCATAAACTCAGGTCACCAGAGCTGGACCCAAATGATCTAGACTGTTTCCACATCTATTCAAAATAAGGTTCATAGGTGATTCAAGTGAGTTTAGAAGAGAAGTTCCACAGGTGGAAAATTGTGATGGGGTTCTGCGTTTCCCCAGGCTCCCCCTGTCTTCCTGGCCAGAAGCAAGGTGACAGAAGTTGAAGTCTAAGAGTCAGGTTGGGTGAGGAGGGGCATCACTAGAGATATTATACAAGTGAATCAACCAAATGGAGAGATAAAGCCCATAATTTGGAGCTTCAAGGATGTGCATTCCCTCCAAGGGGCCTAGTGAGAAAACGAGGGCAGGTCAGAATGTTTCGGGTGTAGTCCTAGGATGCCTGCAACAAGAATTCCTACAGTGCTTTTTAAAAAGGCAGATTCCTGGGACCTGCCCCAGAACTAGTGAACAGAATCTTTGGGAGCAAGGCTGGGTTCTGCAATTTGCACCCGTCCCCCCGGTGAGCTTCATGCAGACTGAAGCGTGAGAACCAGAGTCCACGCACTGAAACCTGGAAGAGGAATGAGACAAGGAGAGAAGTATTGACTGAGTCGGGGAGGGGCAGGTGGCTGGACCCCTGGTACCACATAACAGGGTCAGTGTCATGGACCCCTTGCATTTAAGAAAACCACAACCTGACTGTGTGAATTAAAATCACATATGCAAGTTATATTTCACAGAGAAAGGGTGTAGTACATCGAAAAAGGCCTTAAGAGGTTTTCAGAGGCCTGGGGCATTTCCCTTTTTGGAGGTTTGAAAGTGAAAGCGAAAGTCACTCAGTCAAGTCCAACTCTTTGCGACCCATAGACTATACAGTCCATGGAATTCTCCAGGCCAGAATACTGGAGTGGGTAGCCTTTCCCTTCTCCAGGGGATCTTCCCAACCCAGAGATCAAACCCAGGTCTCCCACATTGTAGGTGGATTCTTTACCAACTGAACTATGAGGGAAGCCTTTTTGGAGGCTTAAGAACTTTTAAAAATAAAGAAACAATGATGGGAGATGGGCAAAATGGGTCAAGAGGGTCAAAAGGTACAATCTTCCAATTATAAAATAAATAAGTCATGAGGCTGTAATGTACAGCATGGTAACTATAGTTATTAGTACTATATGGCATATTTGAAAATGGCTAAAAGCACAGATCTGAACATATTCACAAGAAAAACAATTCGCAGCTGTGTACATGACGGATGTTAACTAAACTTATTGTGGTGGTCATTTTACAAGTATAGAAATATTGAATCATTAGGTTGTACACTTGAAATTATTGTAATACAATATTATGCATCAATTATGCCCCAATAGAAATAAATTAAATTTACGATGAAAAAAAGGCAATTAAAAAGTTTTAATGCCAAAACAAAGTTACAAAACCTGTGATATATTTTAAAGGCATGCATGTAACAAATTAATGTTTGACAGCAGCCAAAAATAATAATAATAAGTAAATGACAGAATACAATTTTCACACAGAATTTATTTTTAAAGTATTAGTTTCTAATGCATCTAAAGTAGCAAGGTCTGGTTATACAGTAACAGAACAGTTTGAAAGCGACATGAAGGGCAATTCTAAATCTTTCAGTGTGTTGCTTTGTATCTTTTACAGTCTCTTTTGAGGGTAAAGAAAGAACACTGGGATAGATGCACACTGTGCTTAGGAGGTTCAAGCCACAGGCACCAACACTCACCTTTCCACAGAGCCTGGTAATGATGAGTTCTCTGGGCTGAACTGATTCCTGGGACATCACCTAGAGGTGTGACCTTAGGCACTTCATTTCATGTCTTGTTACACGTTTTTCCCCATCTGTAAAATGAAAGAAGATGATTGCTGAGGTTCTTCCCAGTTCTGTGTATCTATTGTCTTTTCATCTGCTGTGGTCTATTTACTATGCATTTCTCCAATACCTCTCATCTCTTACCAGAGTTTCTAGAATTTCCTTGGTGCCAGCCAACTGTGTAAATCTCACTCCTTCCTTTTATTACACTTCAATCCAGTCTCTTGCTCTGAGTTCTTTGTCAGTGGTACAGCTCTTTAATAAACATTTATAATTGACAACTAATTAACAGGAAAGCTCTGCTGCTAGGGGCTGGTGCTTTCAAAAAGAAATGAGCAGGAAAGGTGCTTTGCTTTCTGTCTTCACAAGCTCCTGCCATTGTCGTTGTAATATGTTGGAAATTGTGATCCCTTAATAGTGTGAACAGTTTCACTAGAGATCTCTGCTGAAACCATCCATTTGCTATCAGAGGACCATATTGATCCTGAAGAACTGTCATTGAGTTCCAGAGTGCCTGTAAGAAATGGACAATAGGAAGTATGCTTCAGTCTGGGTTATTCCTTTCTCTGAGAAACACATTATAATCAAATGGAATGTAAGTGATTTCCTCCACTGCTCCTGCAGGCTGGAAACACGGACAAGGAATTTCCAGTAAAAAAAAAAATTTAGTAACTGGTCCCTTTTCCAGATACTCCAGTTAATCTGTCCCCTTCTAAGATGCTTCTGGGTGTCCATTATGGCCCCCTGTTTGGAATTCCCTAATTTGCAAACTTGATTTCATGTGGCCATGCTTCCCTGGACAAGGGAATAGGACCCAAAGAGACTCATCTCTTCATTGACCATTAAGACAACTAGGCACAGGAGTTCTGTCCAGTGGAAGTACTGAATACATGTTCTGTTGGAGCGGTTTGGATGATGGGGAGAGACTATGAAAAGGAGCTGCTAGTGATAGACACAACAGAAGCAGAGAAGGGAGCATAGGGTCTCCCCAGTGGCAAACCATTAGACTGGGTAGCAACAGACACGTGATAAGAGACCTGATGACCGTGCTCTGAACAACAGCCAGTGCTCCATCATGGCCACTGCACAGAAAAGGGGAGCATTTCAAGTTTTCATCACCAGGAGGGTAACCTGAGCATGCAGCTGACGTTGCCACCACCATTGAGAGGGTCCAGTGCCAAGATTTTGCCAGATCAAACACCACCTGCAGCTAGTAGGGTGAAACACCATGAGTCTCAACTTTATCCTCCAAAATAATAACACAAAAATATAACCCACACTTATGCACATTGATCAATATATTGTTGTTCAGTTGCTAAATTGTGTCCAACTCTTTGAGACCCCATGGACTGCAGTACCCCAGGCTTCCTTGTCCTTCACCATCTCCCAGAGTTTGCTCAAACTCATGTCCATTGAGTTGGTGATGCCATCCAACCATCTCATGCTCTGTTGCCCCCTTTCAACTGATGCTGCGGTACTTTTTTGATAAAGAGAAAAACAAGTAGAAGACTGTGCTGTTTCAGTGGAACTGGTTGAGTGGTAAAAATGAAGACTAATGACCAAATTAAAGCAGAGGTTTAGTATCTGGAAAGGCTGACTCCTGATAGCAGTGTTTTTCATATTTACAGTTAGCCAGAAACCGGAATAGAATGTCATTACTTTCTGTATGGATTTCTTGTAAGGCTTTTGGTACTATACAAGAGATGGAAAGAAGGATGTTGTTTAGGGAGCAAAGAGTCCCAAAATAACCTAAATGTATGCCATAAAAATGATGGAATAAATAGTGGTTCACCCATACTGACAATGTCCACCCATCAAATTTTTTTTTTTACTTTAAATATTTTAAATTAATTTTTATTGGAGTATGGTTGGCTTTGCAATTTTGTGTTAGTTTCCACTGCACAACAAAGTGGATCAGCTACATATATATATATTTATCCCCTCCTTTTTGGATTTCCTTCCCATTTAGGTCACCACAGAACATTGAGTCAAGTTTCCCATGCTATACAGTAGGTTCTCATTAGTTATTTTATACATAACAGTGTATATATGTCAGTCCCAATCTCCCAATTCATCCCACCAATCAATTTTTAAAAGTGAGGTTGACCTACAGGTATGGCTGTGGAATGTTTTATAAGCAATATTGTTAAATGAAAGAATACTACACCATGATGTCCACTCAGCAGTCACCAGTCAGGGAGCTGATCTGTCTTTAGGCACCATGAGGACAGAGAGAGTCCCCCAGTTTCCCTGCAGCACATAGACAGCAATGTGGGGGAAAGAAAGGAAAGGACACACTCCAAAAGGACAGATTTATCCTGAGGATACTTTTTAGACCACCCCAGGTGATACCCATCTGAACTTGAAATAGACTGTTAAAGTGGAGAGGAGACTGTTTAACCCAGAAGAGACTGGAATGTTGCTTATTATCAAGTCTGAACTTTACTGGATACTTTGAGGGGTGAGCCTTGTGAGGAGCTGAGAGCAGTTTTTTAATATCTTTTTATTCTGTTTTATTTATGGCTATGCAAGGTCTTTGTTGCTGCATGAGAGCTTTCTCTAGTTGTGGCTACAGGGGGCTACTCTCTCGTCGCAGCGGATATTGGAGAAGACTGATGCTGGGAAAGACTGAGAGCAAAAGAGGGTGGAGGATGAGATGGTTAAATAGCATCACTGACTCAATGGACATGAATTTGAGCAAACTCTGGGAGATCGTGGAGGACAGGGGAGCCTGGCATGCTGCAGTCCATGGAGTCACAAAGAGCTGGACATGACTAAACGACTGAGCAACAACAACAGCATGAAGTGATAAAAAGACTCTGGATCTAGAGTGATGCTGCTGCTGCGGCTAAGTCGCTTCAGCTGTGTCCAACTCTGTGCCACCCCATAGACGGCAGCCCACCAGGCTCCCCTGTCCCTGGGATTCTCCAGGCAAGAACACTGGAGTGGGTTGTCATTTGAGATGTATTCAAATCTTTTTCCACCCACCAATTAGAAGTGTGCATTTGGGTGTCATTTGACCTTCCTGAGTTTCAATTTCCTCACCAGAAAATGGAGATCGCAACTTGTAATCCACCATCCCACAGAGTTGTTAAGACAGAATGAAGCATGACAATGCATATGTAGGGACACTGTAAGATGGTGATGTGATGATGGTGATAACCGTGGTTGGCATCTGAGATGCTTAGGTGCAAGGAGTGTCTTGGAAGCAGAGGGGTGGAGCCAGCCCTTGCTGCCTTTGTAGCAGTTTCCCCAGCTCTTTACATTCAGAATTCTGTTAGTACTCTGTAACACCCATGCTGTTTCTAAACAATTATGGAACCCTGGTGAAATGCGACAATACGGTCAGTGAATAAACTACTCTGCTAAGTGAAGCCAGGTCAACAACTACTATTCTTCTTTCTCACCTAACTGACTTATCACCTAGTGTTCACAATTAGACTAGAAAGTCAGGAGAAAAGAGCTCACTTTTGCATGCTTGCAGATGCCAGGAATCTTATATACATCATTTTGGTTAAAAGTCACAGTGAGCGGGTCTTATTTCCATTCTACAGATGAGGAAACAGAGGCTTAGAAAGGCTTGGTCAAGATCACAGAGGAAGTGAGTAGAGGTGCCACCAGGCATACCTGGAGCTGACTTTAACACCTGTGTTTTTTTTCTACTACAGCACTGTCTACCCAAAAGCCCAGCAGCTGACATATGGGCTGATCTTAATCCAACAGCATCCACAATCAGCATGCATGCATGCTCAGTCATATCTAACTCTTTGCAACACCATGGAGCCCACCAAGCTCCTCAGTCCATGGGATTCTCCAGGCAAGAATACTGGAATGGGTTGCCATTTCCTCCCCCAGGGGGTCTTCCTGACCCAGGGCTCAAACCCCTGTTTCTTACATCTCCTATATCACAAGCAGATTCTTTACTACTGAGCCACCGGGGAAGCACCTTCACCATCTTATCACCATGGGTTAATCTTAATTTTCCACAGTAACAGAAAATTGGGACAACAGTCTGGATAATTAAAATCTGAAGTGTTTATTTCCAATAGTTCTACCCTCTTCTTTCAATCTTAATAACAAGGAATAAATTTGGTTGATTGATTTTCTTTTTCTATCCTCTGCTGTACAAAATCCCTCTTCAGTTTTGGAGAAAGAAGCCAACAAGACGTGAGTGGACTGATCAAGGAAGCAGGAAGTCCACAGATACTCCTCCAATTGGACTGCAGTCCCCAAGTAATCAAGGGTTGATTAAATAATTGGGATAGAATCTAATTAGGGCAGAATTTGCAAATGCCCAAAACCCTCCATGGCTTAAACTTAAGCTAGTTGTTTTCTACCTTGGATCCCAAGATACCTGGATTTTCACAAAAGAATAAGGCAAGGGATGGTTAGAAATCATTTTCAATATTTTAGCAAATCTAGTATCATTCACTGGAGAAGGCAATGGCACCCCACTCCAGTACTATTACCTGGAAAATCCCATGGACAGAAGAGCCTGGAAGGCTGCAGTCCATGGGGTCACTGAGGGTCAGGCATGACTGAGAGACTTCACTTTCACTTTTCACTTTCATGCATTGGAGAAGGAAAAGGAACTCACTCCAGTGTTCTTGCCTGGAGAATCCCAGGGACGGGGGAGCCTGGTGGGCTGCTGTCTATGGGGTCACACAGAGTTGGACACGACTGAAATGACAGCAGCAGCAGCAGCAGCATTCACATATCTTAAGGTGAACAGACCAAAATACATGTTCAAGAATCTTGGCTTCAGGCTGGAGTTCAAGACAAATTCGTATGAAATATAACTATCATTCAGTTCAGTTCAGTCGCTCAGTTGTGTCCAACTCTTTGCAATCCCATGGACTGCAGCATGCCAGGCTTCCCTGTCTATCAGCAACTCCCAGAGCTTGCTCAAACTCATGTCTATTGAGTTGGTGATGCCATTGAGTTGGTGATGCCATCCATGCCATCCATGGATGATGGATGCCATCATCCATGGTGATGCCATGGTGAGCCATGGTGATGCTCATCCACCAAGGTGAGCATGGTGCCATGCTCACCTTCAATTTAATAATAAAGACAGCAAAAACAACAGTAAATAATAACTGAGTGCTTTCTCTGTTCTAGGCACTTTATACTCATTTAAGTTGATGCTCAAAACAACCCAATAATGTAACGACATTATTCCCCTTCTCATAGATAAAGAACTGAGGCACAGAGAGGTTAAGTTCCTTGGCTAGAGTCCAAGCTTGCACTGCTCACCACACAACAGGCCAACAAAATGAGAGACAAGTTGTTGAGGTAAAGAATAGTAACTTTATTTGGAAAGCCAACAGATGGAGAAGATGGTAGGCTAGTGTCCCAAAGAATTATTTAACTGAAGTTAGAATTTAAGGTTCTTTTATACTAAAAGTGGAAGGGTTGCTTGTTGCACACTTTTGCTGTTAGAATCCTTTGTTCTTGCAGGTGTCCACTTAGGTAGGCCAAGTCATGATATTCCTGTAAACCTCCAACAAGACAAATGTTATTCTCTGTTCTGCAATGTTTTATCTCTATATGAATGAAAGATGTTATACTTTTAAAGGTCAGAGCCTTGAGAATGGAGTATCCTGAATATTCCAGGCTACAGGCAATATTCTTAACTTGTAGCAAAAGCAATAGAAAACAACGGTTAAAGTAAGAGAAACATCTAATATGGAGTCATATTTGTTCTTCCTTATTATCGGTAGGCACAGCTAATAAGTGTAAGAACCTAGCTTCACTGGTTATTATTTGTCTCCTGGTGATCAGAAGCTATATTTGACAAGTACATATATATCTTTGAATAATATAACATGGGAGGAAAGGGGGAGATTTATTTTTACTACTTCAAGGCAGAAGAATAAGGAAAGGAAGTCCCTCATGGCAAAAAGTATAATGAGAGCTGAGTTATGCCATTCTGATAATGAGAGTTACTCTCTGATAATGAGAGTAGAACCTGAAGTGGCTTGCTGTTGTTCAGTAGGTAAGTCGTGTCTGACCCCTTGAACTGCAGCATGCCAGGCTTTCCTGTCCTTTGCTATCTCCCAGAGTTTGCTCATGTCCATTGAGTCAGTGATGCCATCCAGCCATTTCATCCTCTGTCTCTCCCTTCTCCTCTTGCTCTCAATCTTTTCCAGAACCAGGGTCTTTCCTAATGAGTTGGCTTTTTGCATCATGTGGCCAAAGTTTTGGAGCTTCAGCCTCAGCGCCAGTCCTTCCAATGAATATTCAGGATTGATTTCCTTTAGGATTGACTGCTTTGATCTCCTTGCTGTTGTCCAAGGGACACTCAAGACTCTTCTCCAACACCAGTTTGAAAGCATCAATTCTTTGGCACTCAACCTTCTCTATGGTCCAGCTGTCACAGTTCAGTTCAGTTTAGTGGCTCACTTGAGTCTGATTCTTTGTGACCTCAGGGACTGCAGCACACCAGAACTCCCTGTCCATCATCAACTCCTGGAGCCTACTCAAACTCATGTCCATAAAGTTGGTGATGCCATTCAACCAACTCATCCTCTTCATCCCCTTCTCTTCCTGCCTTCAATCTTTCCTAGCATCAGGGTCTTATCCAATGAGTCAGTTCTTTGCATCAGGTGGCCAAAGTACTGGAGTTTCAGCTTCAGCATCAGTCCTTCCATTGAATATTCAGGACTGATTTCCTTTAAGATGGACTTGTTGGATCTCCTTGAAGTTCGAGGGACTCTCAAGAGTCTTCTCCAACACCACAGCTCAAAAGCATCAATTCTTTGGCACTCAGCTGTCTTTATACTCCAACTCTCACATCCATACATGATCACTGGAAAAACCAAAGGCTTAACTAGACAGACCTTTGTTGGCAAAGTAACATCTCTGCTTTTTAATATGCTGTCTAGGTTGGTTATAGCTTTTCTTCCAAGGAGCAAGTGTCTTTTAATTTCATGGCTGCAGTCACCATCTGCAGTGATTTTGGAGCCCCCAAAAATAAAGTCTCTCACTGTTTCCACTGTTTCCCCATCTATTTCCCATGAAGTCATGGGACCAGATGCCATGATCTTTGTTTTATGAATGTTGAGCTTTAAGCCAACTTTTTCACTCTCCTCTTCCACTTTCATCAAGAGGCTCTTTAGTTCTTCACTTTCTACCCTAAGGGTGGTGTCATCTGCATATCTGAGGTTATTGATATTTCTCCCAGCAATCTTGATTCCAGCTTGTGCTTCATCCAGCCCAGTGTTTCTCATGATGTACTCTGCATATAAGTTAAATAAGTAGGGTGACAATACACAGCCTTGTTGTACTCCTTTCCCTATTTGGAACCAGTCTGTTGTTCCATGTCCACTTCTAACTGTTGCTTCCTGACCTGCATATAGGTTTCTCAAGAGGCTGGTCAGGTGGTCTGGTATTCCCATCTCTTGCAGAATTTTCCACAGTTTGTGGTGATCCACACCGTCAAAGGCTTTGGCATAGTCAATAAAGCAGAAATAGATGTTTTTCTGGAACTCTCTTGCTTTTTCGATGACCCAGCAGATGTTGGCAATTTGATCTCTGGT
This sequence comes from Cephalophus harveyi, assembly GCA_006410635.1. Taxonomy (NCBI): domain Eukaryota; kingdom Metazoa; phylum Chordata; class Mammalia; order Artiodactyla; family Bovidae; genus Cephalophus; species Cephalophus harveyi. The sequence continues at coordinate 307,800 of SJYT01055893.1, read as the reverse complement.
TCCTCTGCCTTTTCTAAAACCAGCTTGAACTTCTGGAAGTTCAAATTCATGTACTGTTGAAGCCTGGCTTGGAGAAATTTGAGCATTCCTTTACTAGCATGTAAGATGAGTCAATTGTGTGGTAGTTTATATGCGTTTTGGCATTGCCTTTCTTTGGGATTGGAATGAAAACTAACCTTTTCCAGTCCTGTGGCCACTGCTGAGTTTTTCAAATTTGCTGGCATATTGAGTGCAGCACTTTCACACCATCATCTTTTAGGATTTGAAATAGCTCAACTGGAATTCCATCACCTCCACTAACTTTGTTTATAGTGATGCTTTATTTTTTAGTGAAGTCAAGTAAGGCCCACTTGACTTCATATTCCAGGACGTCTGGCTCTAGGTGAGTGATCATACCATCCTGATTATCTGGGTCATGAAGATCTTTTTTGCATAGTTCTTCTGTGTATTCTTACCACCTCTTCTTAATATCTTTTGCTTCTGTTAGGTCCATACCATTTCTGTCCTTTATTGAGCCCATCTTTGCTTGAAATGTTCCCTTGGTATCTCTAATTTTCTTGAAGAAATCTCTAGTCTTTCCCATTCTATTGTTTTCCTCTATTTCTTTACACTGATCATGAGGAAGTCTTATCTCTCCTTGCTATTCTTTGGAACTCTGCATTCAAATGGGTATAGCTTTCCTTTTCTCCTTTGCTTTTTGCTTTTCTTCTCTTCACAGCTATTTGTAAGGCCTCCTCAGATAGCCATTTTGCTTTTTTGCATTTCTTTTTCTTAGGGATAGTCTTGATCCCTGTCTCTTGTACAATGCCACTAACCTCTGTCCATAATTCATCAGGCACTCTATCTATCAGATCTAATCCTTTGAATCTATTTGTCACTTCCACTGTAAGGGATTTGATTTAGGTCATACCTGAATGATCTAGTGGTTTTCCCTACTTTCTTCAATTTAAGTCTGAATTTGCCAATAAGGTGTTCATGATCTGAGCCACAGTTAGCTCCTGGTTTTGTTTTTGCTGACTGTATAGAGCTTCTCCATCTTTGGCTGCAAAGAATATAATCAGTCTGATTTTGGTGTTGGCCATCTGGTGATGTCCATGTGTAGAGTCTTCTCTTGTGTTGTTGGAAGAGGGTGTTTGCTATGACCAGTGCATTCTATTGGCAAAACTCTATTAGCCTTTGCCCTGCTTCATTCTGTACTCCAAGGCCAAATTTGCCTGTTACTCCAGGTGTTTCTTGACTTCCTACTTTTGCATTCCAGCCCCCTATAATGAAAAGGACATCTTTTTTGGGTGTCAGTTCTAAAAGGTCTTGTAGGTCTTCATGCTGCTGCTGCTGCTAAGTCACTTCAGTCGTGTCTGACTCTGTGTGACCCCATAGACGGTAGCCCACCAGGCTCCCCCGTCCCTGGGATTCTCCAGGCAAGAACACTGGAGTGGGTTGCCATTTCCTTCTCCAATGCATGAAAGTGAAAAGTGAAAGTGAAGTCGCTCAGTCGTGTCCGACTCAGCGACCCCATGGACTGCAGCCCACCAGGCTCCTCCGTCCATGGGATTTTCCAGGCAAGAGTACTGGAGCTGTCTCTTATACACATCTATGCTGCTGCTGCTGCTGCTAAGTCACTTCAGTCGTGTCCGACTCTGTGTGACCCCATAGACGGTAGCCCACCAGGCTCCCCCGTCCCTGGGATTCTCCAGGCAAGAACACTGGAGTGGGTTGCCATTTCCTTCTCCAATGCATGAAAGTGAAAAGTGAAAGTGAAGTCGCTCAGTCGTGTCCGACTCAGCGACCCCATGGACTGCAGCCCACCAGGCTCCTCCGTCCATGGGATTTTCCAGGCAAGAGTACTGGAGTGGGGTGCCATTGCCTTCTCCTGTAGGTCTTCATAGAACAGTTCAAATTCAGCTTCTTCAGTATTACTGGTTGGGGCATAGATTTGGATTACTGTGATATTGAATGGTTTGCCTTGGAAACGAACAGAGATCATTCTGTCATTTTTGAGATTTTATCCAAGTACTGCATTTCGGACTCTTTGGATCACCATGATGGCTACTCCATTTCTTCTAAGGGATTCCTGCCCACAGTAGTAGCTATAATGGTCATCTGAGTTAAATTCACCCATTCCAGTCCATTTTAGTTTGCTGATTCCTAAAATGTCGATGTTCACTCTTGCCATCTCCCGTTTGACCACTTCCAATTTGCCTTGATTCATGGACCTAACATTCCAGGTCCTATGCAATATTGCTCTTTACAGCATCGGACCTTGGTTCTACCACCAGTCACATTCACAGCTGGGTGTTGGTTTTGCATTGGCTCTGTTTCTTCATTCTTTCTGGAGTTACTTCTCCACTCTTCTCCAGTAGCATATTGGGCACATATCGACCTGGGGAGTTCTTTCAGTGTCCTATCTTTTTGCCTCTTCATACTGTTCATGGGGTTCTCAAGGCAAGAATACTGCAGTGGTTTGCCATTTCCTTCTCCAGGGGACCACGTTTTGTCAGAACTCTCCACTATCTCCCATCTGTCTTGGGTGGCCCCACACGGCATGATGGCTCATAGTTTCACTGAGTTAGACAAGGCTGTGGCCATGTGATCAGATTGGTTAGTTTTCTGTGATTGTGGTTTTCAGTCTGTCTGCCCTCTGATGGAGAAGGATAAGAGGCTTTTGGAAGCTTCCTGATGGAAGAGACTGACTGAGGGGGAAACTGGGTCTTGTTCAAAGTAGGGAAAACCACTAGACTATTCAGGTATGACCTAAATCAAATCCCTTATGATTATACAGTGGAAGTGAGGAATAGATTTAAGGACCTAGATCTGATAGATAGAGTGCCTGAAGAACTATGGAATGAGGTTCGTGACATTGTACGGGAGACAGGGATCAAGACCATCCCCATGGAAAAGAAATGCAAAAAAGCAAAATGGCTGTCTGGGGAGGCCTTACAAATAGCTGTGAAAAGAAGAGAGGCGAAAAGCAAAGGAGAAAAGGAAAGATATAAGCACCTGAATGCAGAGTTCCAAAGAATAGCAAGAAGAGATAAGAAAGCCTTCTTCAGTGATCAATGCAAAGAAATAGAGGAAAACAACAGAATGGGAAAGACTAGAGATCTCTTCAAGAAAATTAGAGATACCAAGGGAACATTTCATGCAAGGATGGGCTTTGCAAAAGATTTATATATGTATTATAATATATTAACAATCAACTGTCCCTTAAATAGCATTTTTCTCATTAATTTATTATCAAGCATTTTCTGTAATAGATAAGCAGTTCTGTTAAATCCACTTGGTTTAAAGAACAGAGTAATTTAAAAAATTAATCAAAATAGATTTAAAAATTTGCAATATTCATTTATTCTTTCAAAAAGCCAAATATCACTTTTAAGTAGGATACTAATTTTACTTTAGAAAACTTAGACTAACAACTGCAGCATATTTGACATTTAATTAATATGTTTACTTATTAATATGTAACAGGGCTTCCCAAGTGGCTCAGATGGTAAAGAATCTGCTTGTAATGCAGGAGACCCAGGTTCGATCCCTGGGTAGGGAAGATCCCCTGGAGAAGAAAATGGCATCCCGCTTCAGTTTCTTGCCTGGAGAATTCTATGGGACATAGCAGCCTGGCGGACTATAGTCCATGGATTGCAAAGAGTCGGACATGACTTTAGTATTGTTAATTTGCATATCTCATTTTCCCACAAACAAATGTAGGATATATTTTATCATGACATGTGGTAAGCACTCAGTACATATTCATATATGTCAGTTGCTCAGTGTTCCAGAAAAACATCTACTTCTGCTTTATTGACTATGCCATAGCCTTTGACTATGTGGATCACAATAAACTGTGGAAACTTCTGAAAGAGATGTTTCACCAGACCACCTGACCTGCCTCTCGAGAAACCTATATGCAAGTCACGAAGCAACAGTTAGAACTGGACATGGAACAACAGGCTGGTTCCAAATAGAAAAAGGAGTACGTCAAGGCTGTATATTGTCACCCTGCTTCTTTAACTTATATGCAGAGTACATCATGAGAAACGCTGGACTGGAAGAAACACAAGCTGGAATCGAGATTGCAGGGAGAAATATCAGTCACCTCAAATATGCAGATGACACCACCGTTATGGCAGAAAGTGAAGAGGAACTCAAAAGCCTCTTGATGAAAGTGAAAGAGGAGAGTGAAAAAGTTGGCTTAAAGCTCAACGTTCAGAAAACGAAGATCATGGCATCTGGTCCCATCACTTCATGGGAAATAGATGGGGAAACAGTGTCAGACTTTATATTTTGGGGCTCCAAAATCACTGCAGATGGTGACTGCAGCCATGAAATTAAAAGAAGTTTACTCCTTGGAAAAAAGTTATGACCAACCTAGATAGCATATTGCAAAGCAGAGACATTACTTTGCCGACTAAGGTCTGTCTAGTCAAGGCTATGGTTTTTCCAGTGATCATGTATGGATGTGAGAGTTGGGCTGTGAAGAAAGCTGAGCACCAAAGAATTGATGCGTTTGAACTGTGGTGTTGGAGAAGACTCTTGAGAGTCCCTTGGACTGCAGGGAGATCCAACCAGTCCATTCTGAAGGAGATCAGCCCTGGGATTTCTTTGGAAGGAATGATGCTGAAGCTGAAACTCCAGTACTTTGGCCACCTCATGCGAAGAGTTGACTCATTGGAAAAGACTCTGATGCTGGGAGGAATTGGGGGCAGGAGGAGAAGGGGACGACAGAGGATGAGATGGCTGGATGGCATCACCGACTCGATGGACGTGAGTTTGAGTGAACTCTGGGAGTTGGTGATGGACAGGGATGCCTGGCGTGCTGCGATTCATGGGGTCGCTAAGAGTCGGACATGACTGAGCGACTGAACTGAACTGAAAGTATAATGTTTGGTGAAAAGAAGAGCTGTAAAAAAAATAAAAACTGGGTAATGTTTTTGTGTAGTTAAGAGAGATAAGCAGAGAGAGAGAGACTGATTTTTGTTGAGTCTGTCTAAGTTGTTTATCCTCACTTCCATAGCAATGATAGTTTCTGGAGCAAAATTCTGTACATTTTTATCACAATAGATTAGACTTCACTTTGCAGAGTTTCAGATGTTAAATCAGCCGTTATGTTGAATGCATGCAGATCCTTTCAGTTTTCATTTTACAAGCATTATAACAAATCCCAAATGGAAGGCAGTTTTCTTGGGTACAGAGAATCTCTGCATATTGTTAATCATAAAAATTCCAGTGGCTAAAAGACTATCTGACATTGTTGATGTTTAACATAAGCTTGTTCACTGATTGATTCCACTGTTTATAAGCTGTATGATATAGAAAATTTGATATCATTCTTGAATTGAGAGAGACCCTAAAGCAAATGTGAACCTGATATTGAATGAATTAACAAGGAAGCTTGAGTGGCCATAGCTTAGCCAGAGATGGGATAGGAATTAGGAGATGCAGTCAAAGAAGTAACTGGTACCAGACATTCTGCTGCTGCTGCTGCTAAGTCACTTCAGTCGTGTCCGACTCTGTGTGACCCCATAGACGACAGCCCACCAGGCTCCCCTGTCCCTGGGATTCTCCAGGCAAGAACACTGGAGTGGGTTGCCATTTCCTCCTCCAATGCAGGAAAGTGAAAAGTGAAAGGGAAGTCGCTCAGTCGTGTCCGACTCCTTGCGACCCCATGGACTGCAGCCCACCAGGCTCCTCCGTCCATGGGATTTTCCAGGCAAGAGTACTGGAGTGGGGTGCCAGTGCCTTCTCCGACCAGACATTCTAGTACAGTGCAATTAGAAAGACATGTGCAAATAGAGACCAATTGTTACCAGCTCCAGAATCTCATGTAATTTTAGCAAAGGACCCTGGCATACTTAGATAGAGAAGGTTTTACTTAGAAATACATAGTCTTCTTTCAATTAAAGAAGTCTAAGAATCTGGGTTGACTTATTTATCAAAATTACTAAAGACTTTTTCTTTAATTTGAAAGGGTAAAAATAGCTCCTTGTCCCTGTGCTTTTTTTTTTTCTGTGCTGAAAGGACTCTTCTAAGAAATGCTTTGTGGTTAAATATCTGTTAAATACTATGTATGTGTGGTGACTACTTATGATATGAGAGACCAGCTGGTCTAACACTCATTATGGTACACTAATAGGTGCGAGAGTAATCTGATGCTTGTACAGTATGATACTCAGTGCCCAGAAATTCAGTGGTTATCTAAAATTCTCAGGTGAAAAAGTGAAATCAATTGAAGTGCTTTTGTCTGTTTAACTGTTATTTATGTTATGAAAATGTAATAAGTGTCAGACAGATTTTATAGGTAGGTCAGTCAGTTCAGTTCAGTCGCTCAGTTGTGTCCGACTCTTTGCGACCCATGAATCGCAGTACGCCAGGCCTCCCTGTCCATCACCAACTCCCAGAGTTCACTCAGACTCATGTCCATCGAGTCTCACTCGATGTCATCTGTTTCTCACTTCCACTGTATAAACATAAGGGATTTGATTTAGGTCATACCTGAATGGTTTAGTGGTTTTCCCTATTTTCTTCCATTTAAGTCTGAATTTGGCAATAAGGAGTTCATAATCTGAACCACAGTCACCTCCTGGTCTTGTTTTTGTTGACTGTATAGAGCTTCTCCATCGTTGGCTGCAAAGAATATAATCAATCTGATTTCAGTGTTGACCCTCTGGTGATGTCCATGTGTAGTCTTCTCTTGTGTTGTTGGAAGAGGGTGTTTGCTATGACCAGTGCATTTTCTTGGCAAAACTCTATCAGTCTTTGCCCTGCTTCATTCCGCATTCCAAGGCCAAATTTGCCTGTTACTCCAGGTGTTTCTTGACTTCCTACTTTAGCATTCCAGTCCCCTATAATGAAAAGGACATCTTTTTTGGGTGTTAGTTCTAAAAGGTCTTGTAGTTCTTCATAGAACTGTTCAACTTCAGCTTCTTCAGCGTTACTGGTTGCGGCATAGACTTGGGTTACTCTGATATTAAATGGTTTGCCTTGGAAATGAACAGAGATCATTCTGTCGTTTTTGAGATTGCCTCCAAGTACTGCATTTCGGACTCTTTTGTTGACCGTGATGGCTACTCCATTTCTTCTGAGGGATTCCTGCCCGCAGTAGTAGATATAATGGTCGTCTGAGATAAATTCACCCATTCCAGTCCATTTTAGTTCGCTGATTCCTTGAATGTCGATGTTTTTTGAGATTGCATCCAAGTACTGCATTTCGGACTCTTTTGTTGACCGTGATGGCTACTCCATTTCTTCTGAGGGATTCCTGCCCGCAGTAGTAGATATAATGGTCGTCTGAGATAAATTCACCCATTCCAGTCCATTTTAGTTCGCTGATTCCTAGAATGTCGACGTTCACCCTTGTCATCTCTTGTTTGACCACTTCCAATTTGCCTTGATTCATGGACCTGACATTCCAGGTTCCTATGCAGTATTGCTCTTTACAGCGTAGGATCTTGCTTCTATCACCAGTCACATCCGAAACTGGGTATTGTTTTTGCTTTGGCTCCATCCCTTCATTCTTTCAGTGGAGTTATTCCTCCACTGATCTCCAGTAGCATATTGGGCACCTGCTGACCTGGGGAGTTCCTCTTTCAGTATCCTATCATTTTGCCTTTTCATACTGTTCATGGGGTTCTCAATGCAAGAATATAAGTAGGTAGTGCCTATTAATTATCTAATAAGGCTATGGCAGATCTTGAATTCATGAAAAGTAATGAGTTTGAGCCTACTTCCTTACCTTCTTTAAGAAACTCTGTATCACTTCTGTAAGAAATACAATTTTATTCCAAAAAATATCTGCATACATTATTTTTCTTATTTGTTCCATTATTTTTCTTATAATACTCCTTTGATTTTCCCAGCTAAAATGAGAGATCCTAAGGTTCTGAGGGTCTGAGATCAGAACCATGTTATTCAAATTCAGATAATTTGATAGTCCATACCATAGGGCATGTCTTATACCAAAGGGCACTATATGGGCAGAATAAATGCTTGAGCATACAGGAAGTCAAAAAAATTCAGGGAGGTTAAGCAATTTACCAAGGGACTCAGCATGAGACTGGAGAATCTATGAGGAAATGGCAAAGGTTTGTACAGTGTGAAGACCTGCGCACCAGAAGTGAGGTTAAACATCCCAGGAAAGAAATCCCAAATTCAGTTTTTGAGTATCTCAAAGGATTGCCTAAAATGAGAATAGGTTTCCCAAAGTATTATATATTATTTAGAGCATCAATAATGTTTTGTGTAGACCTTGGAAGAGATTAAGGGATGATGTTTTATTTTACTTTACTGAAGTAGAATTGACTTACAATGTTGTGTTAATTTCTCCTGTACAGCAAAGTGATTTATAGTGCTTAGTTGCTCAGTCGTGTCTGATTCTTTGAGGCCCCATGGACTATCGCCCACCAAAATCCTCTGATATTGTATTCTCTGTGCTATATTGTAGGATCTATGAATTTCAGGCTGATTCTGGGCAGAGTTTGACATGACAAGGCTTATCAAATATGAATTAGCTTGTATGTATCTTTATGGAAGCAAAAATTTATTTCCAAAATATGTGTGATATTTTACAGTTCTGGGGCAGTTCATGCAAATTTTAAATTTCCATATGCAAACTCTTAGTCTTATTCACTTATTATCTTGCTGAAAGGTGGCTCATTATACAGGAGAATTGACAGAACCCGGTCTCAGTGAGTTCAAATGAGAACGGGCTTATACAGAAAAGATTTATAAGGTAGGGAAGCCACTAGGTGGGTAAGGTGGGCAATATGAGGAAGGGTTTTCTGTTTAAGATGGAAGATCCTTGAACAGGTCCTTATACGGAATAGAGAGGCACTTGAGAAGAAGAAGTTGAATAACAGGGTGGGCAGGGATGATATTGGTGGGAAAAGGTCAAGTGTGATTGGTGAAGGAGGCCAATTCTAGAGCAAAGTGTATATTAGATAAAAGGAAAGATTCCTTGGGAATTCCCTGGCAATCCAGTGGTTAGGACAGAGTACTTCCACTGCAAAGGCCTGGGTTCAATCCCTGGTAAAGAAACTAAGATTCTGCAAACCATGTGGCATGGTCAGAAAGAAGCAAAGTTGGTCAAACAATTCAGTGATGATGGTTATGGTTATGTCTGCAGCAGCAATGCCACTGTGTGGGGGTGAGATCGGGAGGAGGGGTAATGGATAGGGGAGGACTGGGAATCATAGCATCACAATTTATTTCTGGGAAGAAAGAAGCAAAGTCTTTTTGGTTAGAATTCTGAGATGGAGGAACACTAAAGGAAGCTGGAAGAAAACGCAGAAGTTTGAAATAACTGTTTCAAAAACAGTAATAGTATTTTTAGACATATTAAGCAAATAGCCCATGACCAATACACTTGTGAGGCATCACTGAGGGACCAGTCATTTCAGGAAAGCATGACTTCATGTTTAATCTATCAGCAAGGCCAATTCCAACATGATCAGACCTTTGACTGTCCTTGTATTAATAAATTATCTAAATTACTTCTTTGCCATGCACAGTTGGAATTTTGTGACCTAGTCATGTCTGTATTTCCTTGCAATTTCCCAAATGAGTGATTCTCCCTCATGCTACCATATGTTACCCAAGTTGGCATTCTGCTCCCGCGGTTTCAAATTTTTCTTTTTACCATGTTTTATCTGATTAGTTCCTATCCTTTAAGATACTATCCCAGAAGCATTTTAAGAAGTGTTATCAGTAGGGTTGCCAGGTAAGATCCCCAGTTACATTTGAATATTTGGGATTATACTTACAGTAAAAATATAATTCATTATGTATCTGCAACCCAAATATAATTGAATGATCTGTATTTGGATTTGCTAAACTTGAAAACCTTAATCATAAACCCCAGATAGACTAGTTGTTTTTTATATTCTATTAATAACATATCACCCACTATAATAGCCTATATTATACTGTCGGCTACTCTGTATCTTGACTGGCTTTCTTTCCCATTAGATGATCAAATTTCTTTAGACTAGAGACGCATTTTGCTGGATTCATCATGTAGACAATGCCTGATGCATCATAGGTTGGTTTATCATAGGCTCGTCATGCTAAATAGTTTAGTACCTTCATTAGAGAAATTCAAGCTGGCTGTCTTAGTGCTGTGGACTTAACTAAAAGGCAACCAGGGTACAGCTGACCATACCTTTGATCCTCAGTTTTAGGGATAGAGGATGCCTTTGTCCTCTGGGTGGATTAGAGTGTGGAGAATGTATTGCAGAGCATGAGATGGTTGGATAGCATCACAAACTCAATGGACATGAGTTTGAGCAAGCTCTGGGAAATAGTGAAGGACAAGGAAGACTGGAGTGCTGCAGTCTATGGGGTCAAAAAGAGATGGACACGACTTAATGACTGAACAATGACAATAGCGATATATGGCATTTCTGAAGAATCACCAATCCTCTGTATTCCTGTGGTTCTTATATATTTGTCAAACTGCTTATTATTGGAAGAACAGCTTTTTTTTTTTTTTTTTCCTGGAATTGTTCCAAATATGATTTTATTTTCTTGTTAAATGCCTTTAGGTATTCCAGAATAAAATCTAAATTCTACTGCATATATTTCATGGCTCTTCATCTCAACTTTTCTTTTCATCCACAATGCTTTTTTTTTTTCTACATGTGTGACTTCTCATCAGAGAAAATTATTAATTCTTCCCCACAACACAGTGAAACTTTACATCCCAATAACTTTATGCTATAATTCTTCTTCCTTTTTTCTTCAGAAATTCTACTCCAAACTGCAGCTCCAGTAAAGCAGCATACATTCTGTGATGTCTGTGCACATTGTCCTTCATCTCTATTTGGGAATTTCTTGAGGCCTTACCTGTGTTAGAATGGATTAGATACATGCCAGCCTTTCTCAATAACTATTTGAAGACAGAGATATGGTCTGATTTGTTTTAATGGCAGACATTCAGTAAAAGTTTTACCCAGTGAATTGTACAGTCAAGTCTTTAGGGCTAGAACCTGTCATAACACAAAGGTTGTTGCCTTTGAGATGAGCTTTGAAGGCTTCTGGTTTCTTAATTTCTTGAGAGAATTGTGGTTACAACAACTGCTATGAAATCATAGACTAAATAAACATACGTAAGCGTTAATCATAGGAATGGAGGGGGGAATAGCAGTTGCTGTGATATTATTTACTGCAGTTACAATGGTTCTGGGTACCTTATATTCTCAGACTTACCTACCACATGCCTGAAAGCCCACTAGGACTGCAAACTTGGAGTTTCTGAATCGCTTCCTTTTTTTTCCCTGAGCATAAAGATTGTTACAGCAGATTTCAAAAGACTGGCTTTTGTGACCTCTGGTAGCCCCAAAGGATATTTTAGTATATTTTATGACAATATGGAAATTCCATATATTTTTCAAACAATGTTATTCTGAATGCAGTGAAAGTAAAACTGACTTGTGCTATTATTTTTGTATTACAGTGAATATAAGCAGTCTGTTCTTTGATAGTTATGGATTTCTGTAACAGAAAAGTATTTTTGTCCAATGTTTCTCAGTGCCAAGTATTATTAGTTTTCTAACAAATATTTATTGAGCTATATATGAAGTACCTTTTAGAGTTTAAGTGCTTGAGATCTATTAGTGAAAAAATAGAACAAAAAGTTCCCTTTCTTATGAAGTTTTTATTTTAACAGAGAGGCATACAATACTTAATAAACATAATAAAAAGTAAATGACATAGTTTTATGAACTCAAGAAGTTTTAGGTAAAAAATATAAAAAGTTAAAAAGATCAAGAGTAGTGGGAGGAGGGTTGCTGGGAAGTGTTGAGAGAAAGCAGGTTGCAGTAGTAAACCAGATGGTCAAGGAAGGCCTCAATGAAATGTAAAATTTGAGCTAAGACTTGAACAAGGAATAATGCCAGATGTTGATGGTTAAGTCCTGTGTACGTTCATCCAAATTTAGACATTCTTAATTTAATATATGTTGCATAGTCTCCAGTCAAGATTACTATATTTTCAGTGTAGTTCAGCTTCTCATGTGAGTGTGAAAATCATTTGTGTTCTGTCTTTTAAAAATATAATAGAAAAAGTCAAATCAATATTTCCAGTTCAAAAACATGCTTTTCTCCTCTCTCCCTCAGCCTTTGGGGTCTATGACTTTAATTATTCCAGGCTTCCAGGATTAATTCACCCACATGGTACACATATCAATCTTGTATTTTCTAAGAACTTGGATTGAATATGTTAATTTTATTTTATTTGTCTGTCTAGACATGTACATCTGGAAGAAATCACTTAATTAAGTTTTCAGTGAATTTTTCTTCAAATCTTGATATACATAAAATGCTACTTTATATCAATAATATTCTTAGGTATAGATTATTTTAAAAAGATTATAAAACATTCAAGTCATAGAAATTGGAAAAAGAACTCATGTTATTTTGCCTGTTTTCTCAGGAGGAATAAAAAAATCACAAGGAAGTCCTTGTGTATCCACATATGCCTTTAAAAAGTCATATATGATAAGAAATTTTCATATCTGTGATGCTTGCACTAAGGCAAAGCTCTGATAGAATATGTCTTTTAATTTTGAAATGGCCTAGATATATCAAAAATAGTGATAGGTCCACCGTTTATTGCTCTAAGCAAAAGAATATATAAAGCTGATTCTGCACAATTTCCATCATCTTACTGATCATTTAAATGTACAGTGCTGTTCTCAAAAATGTAGTGAATATTGAACAAGAAAGATATTTAAGAAAACCTCAGTGTGTGTCACCACATAGAACTTGTATTTTTCCTGTGTGAACTCACCAAGTGTGGAGAATGGCAAAAGATATGTGCTTACCATTTTCAAATTCTTTATAGAATTTGATATTCTTTATAGAACTGATATTATGATGGATTTTCAGTTTAAGCGTATTAATCAGAAATATTTACAGGACCCCAAATTATTATTAAATATACTACGAATATTAAGGACCTGAAATTATTAATGCAGTGATTTTACTGTTTCAACTCCATTTGGCATTAGGTAGAAGAATGTTCAGTTTTAATATACTGGTTACAATTGTTCAGTTTAAGAAAGTAAAAAGTAATTACTGTCAGAGGGGATGTAAAACCTCTGATGAATTATAGGCGACCTTAATGGAAATGTAGATGAGATGCTTCTTAAAAGCAGACAATAGGGATTGAAATTTATACAGCTAGGATAATTGTTTCTACTTTAGCAACTGAAATAGATGGTTTGTTTGGTTATTACAGTAAGCGCCCTACATATTGGAAGATATATATGTTATCTCTTAATTTAAAAAACAAAATTTTTATTTTATATATAAATATAGTTTATATATTTATCTATATTCCTATAATACATTTCACTTAAATTACACATTAAAGATTTTGATGAGAAATTATGCTTGTACATAGAGACACGTCTACTCCCTGTAGTTGAGCTGAGCTATGACAGTATAGTGAAATAATTTTTCATCATTTATTTGTTAGTGCTTCATTTTATTTTTTAATAATTTTATTAAAATAAATTTCATTTATTCATTCTGTTAAGTGGCTTACAAATTCACCATGAAATATGTGTCATAAATGATGAAGAATGAATGACTCCTATGTAAAGGACTGAGATATAACTGGTACAACAATAAATGATGGTATATAATTCTGGATACATCCCTGAGTGCTTTGTTTTATATTTTAATTAACATCATATGTAATATTTCTCCTTCATATGACTCAGAAAAAAAATAGTTCTTTCTCCCTGAGGTGTTGGTTAAAAAACAAGTTTTTAGCAATAGATAGAATGGATTTGAAAAATGGCTTCACCAATTCTTTGTTGTTGTTTTCAGTCACTAAGTTGTGTCTGATTCTTTGCGACCCCATTCTTGGTAAAATTTGAGAAATTACCTAATTTCCATGACTTAGGCTACATGGGGTCCCGTCAGATGAGTAAAGGTGTTTTAACATCTAGTAACTTTTTAGATGCAGGCCAGTTATTCCATGACTATTTCCTTTTAATCTTCATAAAAATGAAAACTTGAGAAAACTAGTATTGACATTTAGTATAAATTTACTGATAGAAATACAAATGTTTACTCCTTCAAATATTATTGTTTAAATAGATTATTTTCTGTTATTGTTTTTAAATAAGCTCTATATAGGGGACTATTAGGAGAAGACAATGGCAACCCACTCCAGTACTCTTGCCTGGAAAATCCCATGGACGGAGGAGCCTGGTAGGCTGCAGTCCATGGGGTCGCACAGAGTCTGACACGACTGAAGTGACTTAGCAGCAGCAGCAGCAGCAGTGTTTGCTTATCTGTGAAATGGAGATAATTGGATGATATAAATCTTGAAGCATTTTTGAGGGTTAAAAGTATAAGCCCTGACAATTAAAAAATATAAAATAACTATGCTTCCTCCTATCACAAAATCCATGAAGGAGGATAATTTCCCAACCTATTTCTGAACACGTGGAATTACCATGGTTGACATCATCTACCCATGCTACTTCTGTTACTAACTTTCACCCCTATACCACACAGAAGAAAATAGATTCATTACTCAAAAATACATGTTTTGACCCTTTGAATATTCTCTAGTATGTAAAGCTGTGAATCACAGCACTATCATCTTTTGCACATTTTCTTTTCTAATCCTGAATTTTATTTTTTCTAAATATGTGAATAGATTTTCTTCTGACTCATCTTCAGAGAAAAAGAGATAATAACTTTCATAAAAAATAAATTACAAATTACTCCTTAGTCTGCTGCTGCTGCTGCTAAGTCACTTCAATCATGTCTGACTCTGTGTGATCCCATAGATGGAAGCCAACCAGGCTCCCCCATCCCTGGGATTCTCCAGGCAAGAGTACTGGAGTGGGTTGCCATTTCCTTTTCCAATGCATGAAAGTGAAAAGTTAAAGTGAAGTTGCTCAGTCGTGTCTGACTCTTAGCGACCCCATGGACTGCAGCCTACCAGGCTCCACCGCCCATGGGATTCTCCAGGCAAGAATACTGGAGTGGGGTGCCATTGCCTTCCCCAACTCCTTAGTCTAAGATACCATTGAATACTGGCTTCATTAAAATATATTAATATTTCTTTACTGAAAAAGTTATTGGGGATTTATAAAATAGAAACCATATGTAATGATTCAGACTAGATGAAAGTAGTTTTATTTCTTAATAAGCAGTGAAAGTGTTAGTCTCTCAGTTGTGTCCGACTCTTTGTGACCCCATGAACTGGTTAGCCTCCAGGTTCTTCTGTCCATGAAATTCTCCAGGCAAGAATACTGGAGTGGGTTGCCATTCCCTTCTCCAGGGGATCTTCCTCACCCAGGGATTGAACCCACATCTCCTGCATGGCAGACAGATTCTTTACCATCTAAGCCACCATGGAAGCAGTAGGACTAAAATTTTACTTTGTTATCATTATCTCTACTTGCTTTTTTGTTGTACTAATCTCCCCTGATTTTTTGCTGTACATCAAAAGAAAGAGGAGATAAGTCTGAAAACCCTGGAAGAGAGGAGGAAAGGAAAAAGAACATGGTTTTCATTCAGAGTTTAATAATATTGATAGTCATTTGCCTAAGTAAGAAGGACTGGAATAAAGTGTGCATAGGAGATATTCATAGGGCAGAAAATCATCACTTACTTGAATTAAATGAATTATTTTAGAGCCTGCATTGACATACACACCAATCAGTTGCCTTGGAATATTTTCTTAGAACATATTTTCCATTGACAAATGTAATAAGTGATAAAGGACACCAGAAAACACCATAAATGAGTGAAATCTACCAGGAAATTAGGACAGATGTACAGGTAATGAGTTTACCCGAATGGAGTTTTGGCCATGACTCAAAAGGCCAGGCTTACAGTTGCCAGACTGCCACCTGTGCCCTATATAGCAAGGTGTTCAGGTCGTCAGAGCAGCTTCACTTCCTAGTGACTTCTGGGGCAGCAGTGCTCCCATACACCCGGCACCAGCTCATCACGGAATCCGTAGTCACTTTGGGACCAAACACTGACTTTCACCTTGACTCTAAAACATTTTCTAATCTCTTTTTTAAAAGTTCTAACATGATAAAAGTATAAGCTCTTTATCAGTTAGGAACAGGTTCAGGGATTATTATCAGAGATCCAAAATAACACTAGAGTCCAAGGGTTATGTGACAGCTCTGTGGTCCTCAGGGACCCAGGCCATTTCTTCCTCTCTGTTCCACCAACCTACTCTGTGGTTTCCATGATTAAGGTCACATTATAATCACAATATGACTGCTGGAGCCCTCATCTTCTTGTCCTCATTGTAAAAGGAAGAAGAGGAAGGTTCAGAGATGAGCCCTCTCAGAGTCACTTCCTTCTTAAGGACCTTTTCTGAAAGCCCCAAGGAAGTACTTCTGTTTACATTTTATTGCCTACTTCTATCTATGAGGGAACCTGAAAAATGTTATTTATAACTAGAAACCTTTCTGAACTTTCAAAATGAAGTCATTTTAAGGAAGAAAGTATTAAGGGCTCTTGGATAGGAAATCAAGAATCTCTACCATACCCTTTCTTTTTCTTTTAATTGAAATATCATTAATTTATTGATATAATATTGTGTTAGTTTCAGGGATACAGCAAAGTGATTCAATTATATAAATATACATATACATTTTCAGATTCTTTTTCATTATAGATTATTATAAGATGTTGAATATAATTACCTGTGCTATACAGTATATCCTTGTTGATTATCTACTTTATGTATAGTATTTTGTATCTGTTAATCCCATACCTCTAATTTGTCCTTCCCCCATCCCTATCCCTTACTCCTTTGGTAACTATAAGTTTGTTTTCTGTGTCTGTGAATCTGTTTTGATTTCATATATAAATTTATTTATGTTTAAGCTAGATCATGTATCTAAAAACATTTCAGCAAATAGGTACCCATAGGAGCTTCTATGGGTTTCCGAGGCAGCTAAGTGGTAAAGAATCTGCCTGGGAGGAGATGAAAGAGATGCAGGTTCATTCCCTGGGTTGGGAAGATCCCCTGGAGGAGGAAATGGCAACCCACTCCAGTATTCTTGCCTGAAAAACCCCTTTGACAGAGGAGCCTGGTGGGTTACAGTCCATGGGATCACAGAGTTGGACACAACTGAGAATACCTGCACCCACACCCAGGAACTTCTATATACTCATGGCTTAGCTTGAGGGTGAGCTTCCCTTATGTTTCAGATTGTAAGGTATATGCCTGCAATACTTGAGACCCGGATTCAATCCCTGGGTTGGGAAAACACCCTGGAGAAAGGGATGATTACCCACTCCAGTATTCTTGCCTGGAGAATTCTATGGATAGAGGAGCTTGGAGGGCTTCAAAGTCAGACATGACTGAGTTATTAACATTTTAACTTTTCACTTTAGCTTAGGGACAATACATGTATAGCAGTAATGTTCAAAGTTTAGTTTACATGAGGACACAGCTTGCCGAGGTTCTGGTCCACAGGGCTGGTGCTGCTCAGCAATCTCTTTGGACGTCCTGGAACCATCTTAGAGTTGTTGATGGCCCCCATCTGTGTTGCTATAGAAAGTCTTCTTTTTGAATTTTTTCAATGGTAATAGATCCAACATTACTTTTGGAGATTAAGCGTGGGAATTTTTTTAAGGGGGCTGAAGAAGTACAGAGTGTTGGCAGCTGCAGAGGCAAAGCCTTTTATGTAAAATGGAGACCTGCCTCTAGTCTATATCAGAAAATTGGGTAGACCCTGTTTGTGAGTCAGGAGCATGAAGTTCCTTTCTCTGCCATTTGGTGCTGCCACTGATTCTGAACCTGCTTACCTTCTATTCCAAACATTGCAGCACATGCTACTGCTGCTAAGTCGCTTCAGTCGTGTCCAACTCTGTGCGACCCCAGAGATAGCAGCCACCAGGCTCCCCCGTCCCTGGGATTCTCCAGGCAAGAACACTGGAGTGGGTTGCCATTTCCTTCTCCAGCAGCACATAGAAGATCAATAAATCTCTGAAATGCTTCAGACTCAGCATTTGTCCTCTTTTTTTCCATTTATCAGATGTTAATTTCTCAGATGTTAGCAAAAGAAGAAGAAGCGAATTGAAGAGGAACGGAAAGCAATTAAAAAAAAAAACTAATCAGGATCTTTTTGTGAGTGCCTATCAAATGCTTATCTTCAGTGCTTGTTTTTCAAGACATCAATTAATCCTCAATCACAGCCTTTCAAAATAGACATTTTATCGACTCTGTTCTATAAGTTAGGAGAGACCCAGAGAGTAAATTAGCTATTCAAAATTACTGTTGGTAACAGAAAAAGATTCATACCTGGTTGAGTGAACAAACTTCAAAGCCATGTTCCTTTGACTCCACCATGAAATTGAAAGTCGCTCAGTTCTGTCTGACTCTTTGCAATCCCATGAACTGTAGCTTGCCAAGCTTCTCTGTCCATGGAACTTTCCAGGTAAGAATACTGGAATGGATGCCATTTCCTTCTCCAAGGGATCTTCCTGACCTAGGGATTGAACCCATATCTCATGTACTGCAGTCAGATTCTTTACCATCTGAGCCATCAGGGAAGCCCTTACTCTGCTCTACTGATTCCTTTATGGGAAAAGGAAAGAGACAAAAAACAAACCAACCTGATGATTCCCCCCTCTCCCTACCTTAATTAGATTGTGTCCACCTCCTGATTAATTAGCATGATATAAAAGGAAAATAAAGTAGATGCGTATGGCAAGAGGAAGATAGGAAAGCCAATGTATCAGAAACACACCTCCTCAGGAGAGGCCTTGTTTCACTCTTTACTCCAGATCCTTCCTCAGTATCACAGATTATTTCCTTTTATCCTTAGGGACAATGTCCGAGATTGAATTCCTTCTCATCCATCCATCTTCCAGGCATTAGCCCAGCCACAATCTTCAGTCATGTCTGAAATCAATCCTCTTTCCTCTTCAAACTGTCACCTTCTCACTAAACCCTGTCTGATTGGATCCTATCTTGTTTCATCATCTGCTTCCCTGTTTTCCGTCTGACTGAAATATGAGAAGATACAAATAAGTGATATGTACATAAGCAGATTAATATATAATTTTAAAACTTTATTAGAAGAGTCTTTGAAACACAAATGACTCAAATCCCTTATTTTTCTGACAGGAAGAAAAGTTGATGTATATATCCTTGTCATGATAGATGTCAGCAGTCATTAGTGTTAGTTTCTTTTCTGCCACTTAATGTCACCTGCCTTGTTCTTCTCTTGGTCTCCTAATGGGATGGGTCTACACCAGGTTATGCTTTGCTGCTCTGTAAGGCAGGATGTTGTGATTATTCAGCTTTTTTCTCTGCCATTAACAAACTCATAAATTTGTGGACAGTATTTCAATTCTAAGCCTTATCTTCAAACATTATAATATTAAAAAACTGAACATTGGAGTTTTCTGAATATGTAGAAAACTAATTCTCAAAACCTACCTGTCAGTGTTTGAAAAATTCAAGTTATATTGCAAGAAGTCTCCTCAATTCAATTGTGTAATTTCTTAGGATACTTCCAATAGTGGCATTGAATCCAATGATCCTAATATTTCAGGTCTCTCTTAATTATCTTCCTTTTTAACTCTCTTGTAGCCCACTAATTGTGAAGAAAAATGTCAGGGGCAATTTCCCTCGACTGAGTTAAGAAACATGCTGTTAATGACATTGCATAGTATCACACTCAGGTTTAAAAACTTACTGTACTTCATCCTTCGACTTTTATTCTTGACTTTTCAGAGAATTTTATGTCCATTAAAGGCACTGTCCAAGAGGTAAGGCATGATCTCTATTCCTTTTTCTCATTTTAGACTCAGTCCTGGAACAGATCACCAGTTTTGACATGTCCATCTTCTCTTTCTCTGATGCTTGGCTTGTAAATGCTGTCTCTCCCAGTGGACTCTTGAATGCTTAAAGAACTTATCAGAGTTTTCAGTGGATGCCTAGGTCTAACCTCTTTATACAGTTTATTATTTAACAAATATGTACTAAGAACTAGAGGCATGCCAAGTGATTAAAATTTAGAGATATGTATAGGATTTTTATTTAAAAATTGGATTCCAAGTCAGCATATGAAAACCATAGAATAAAATTTCACAGAGTCAAGAGGGAAATGACTGATGATCTTTGTATTATAGTTGGCTTTAAGGAAGAGATTTCTCGACCTAGAAAAATGAGTAGACTTTTAGTAAGTAAGGTTTGGTGATATGGTTTTACTAAGAATGGTATAAACTGTAGGAAGGTGTAAATATGTGGGAAGGTGTAAACATTTTTGTGAGAAAACAAATAACTCAATTAGTCATAAGCAGAGAGGACATCTAAGAGTTTATTTTGGCATTTTGCCAGTTGAGACATGTGTGCCTTAATTGATAAGCTAGGACGATTTACTTACTCCAGAGGAGAGTGCTAAATCATGGGACTTAGGGCATCAGCCAACCACAGATGCATTTTTGGAAGTTTGATCTGTCATTGATCTTGTCATGGATTTCCAGAATATATTGAGGTAAAATGTATGAGTGTATGAATTGACTAGTTAGAAATATAAGACAGCTATAAAGGAGGAAGAAAACATTTGCTTTTTATTCTACATGTTTCTTTAGTTTTAAAGTAATTTTTACTGGAGCTGGTTGCTTTATAATATTGTATTAGTTTCTACTGTAGAGCAAAGTGAATCAGCTACATGTATAGATATATCCCCTCTTTTTTTTTGGATTTCCTTCTCATTTAGCTCACCATGGTATTATCTGAACTTTTATAAAGAGAAAGTGTTTGTATATTATTTTGCAGTGCCAACGTTTAGCAGACCTAAAAGAAAAACAAAATGAACACCAAAACAAATTTCACACTGATCTCAGTGATTTTCAACCCAATAATGGTTAAAGAGCTATCACAGAATGAAGTTAAAAATACAAATGGTATTTGGATAACTTTAATTTTAAAAACCATGAGTGGACATTGAAAAAAGGAGTAAGCTATGAGACTGGCTTATTAGCAAATCATAGGTAGCAGTGAAAACTTCCTTCATTACAGAGCTAACTTTGAAAATTCATTTCAGAGATTTTGCATTGTTCTTTTTCATTTCCTGCCATAAATTGTAATAAAAAATGTGAGCCATTTGTGTAGTTCATCTAGCAAAGCTACTCCCTTCATGGAATATGATGTTTTATGTACTGCCCTCATCACTTTTTACATTTTTTTTACTGTTTTTTTCTACTTCCCCTTTTCCTCTAAATCAGTTCATTATCATACTTACCTTGTATTGTAAACCAAGTTTAAACCACGTTTAAACTTTTTAGGATGAGTGCAATATTAAACAACTAAACATATAAATAAATCAGATGTATAGAGATTATCAAACTCTAACATGCAAAAAGAGGCTTATTAGATCTGCAGATGCCCAAGAGTTTTTCCTAGAGATTCCAGTAAACGGTTAATTGTGTGAGTCACACCTGTGTTCACTTTAACATGAATCACAATGATTCTAATGTAAGCTGTTTTGTTGACCACACTTTTAAAAAGCCAACTTTAAAGTGTCTTTACATATAAGAGGCACTTTTACTGTGGCAAGGCAGGAACATTTTTGATGTTGAACGAGTTTTTCATTTGTTTGTTTTGGGCTTCCCTTGTAGCCAAATCAGTAAAGAATCTGCCTGCAATGCAGGAGACCCCGGTTCAATCCCTGGGTCGGGAAGATTCCCTGGAGAAGGAAATGGCAAGCCATTCCAGTATTGTAGCCTGGAGAATCTCATGGACAGAGGAGTCTGGTGGGCTATAGTCCACGGGGTTGCAAGAGTCAGACACGTCTTAATGTCTAAACTAGCAACCAGCAAGCTTTTCACACATTCAAATAAATGCAAGCCAAACTGAGAATTTTCTTGTATTTTGTCTCCTGTTTAGGTTCAACTCATTAGTGAAGTATCATTCTAGTGAGAGTTATGGAAATTAGGAGAAGGAGATGATTTGGAGATTAAAATAGATTTTTATCAAGGTTTTCTATTGGATGAGATCATTGGTCTTTAGGTGTAGTGGGATAGGCATTTTACAATTTAAACAAGGAACTTTGATATATAGCATATTGCAATGGCACCCCACTCCAGTACACTTGCCTGGAAAATCCCATGGGCAGAGGAGCCTGGTAGGCTGTAGTCTATGGGGTCGCAAAGAGTCGGACACGACTGATCGACTTCACTTTTTCACTTTTCACTTTCATGCATTGGAAAAGGAAATGGCAACTCACTCCAGTGTTCTTGCCTGGAGAATCCCAGGGACGGAGGAGCCTGGTGGGCTGCCGTCTATGGGGCCGCACAGAGTCGGACACGACTGAAGTGACTTAGCAACAGCTTAGCAGCAAAGATCTTTAAAGTTATTTTTAACAATACTTAAGTGAAGAATATGTGAGTTACGAATAATGTGGTGAGGTGTCAGGCAGCAAAGAATGGAACAAGGGGTGAGGGCAAAGGACAGAATACCATAGATCTTCTCTGGGGAGAACTAATTGGAGGCTGGAATGAGACCAAGGTGAGAGCACAGTCTCAACAAAGACAAATTGGAGATAAAAGGGGCAAATCAAAGAGAACAGCATGACAGCTAAAAAATATGAAATCATTACCTTTTGTCTTTATCTTTAAACCATTCATACTTATATTACCATACTGAAATCAATTACTAATGTTAAAATGTTACTAATGTTAAAATTACTCCTGGGATATGATGTACTTACAAGATACAAGTGAGCCATCAATCTAAATCCTGTTACAAATAAACACTTGGTTTACATTTAGCAAAATAAATTTCTGTAAGCTCCATCAAACATTGAACTTTTTGAATTTTTAGATCAGTTTCTGTCTTTACCTTCTAAAGATAAATATTTTTATGGGTGACGGACTATTTCCCCTTTTGTGATGGTTGTCATTGTAGCTTTCAGGGAGTGCTTGGTAGTTTCACTTAGCACCACGTAGTCTTTACTCGAAGATTCCTCTATATGGTCAGGACAATATTCTTTCCTGAGGAAACAGACTCTGAAAAATGAAAACTTGAGTGAAACCAAGCCAATATGGGGAAGTGGTGGTTAAAAAATATCTTCTTATGCTAATTCATTTTGCTTTTAAGAAGGATGACTTTAGAATGCCTTAAGTTTTATTCACAATGAATGTACCAATTGTCTACTTTGTATTTTAGAAGATATTCTAGCATATCTGGAAGGGCAGAGTTGGATTGTCTTATTTTTTCTATTCTTCAAACAGGATAGTACAGGCTAAAGATAATTATTGCCATGCCATTGTAGCTTAATTTGATACTTTGTCACTTATTTCAGCCTACCTTGAGTATTTTTTTAAATATATAAATTTATTTATAACTTAAATAACCACAGAACTAAAACTATACTACTGTGTTACCTGAGGGGGAAAATGTCCCTTTTGTTAGATTCTCATTTTGATAATCTTACCCTCATTTCAGCTTCCTGAGCAGTATGATAAACTAGGAGTTTGGTTTATAGGTTTATTGCATTGATGCTACTTCAATTCTAAACTTTTCCCTAAAATGAAAGAGATAGATAGTTTTAAAAAAACATTATTGATTTTTTTATTATAAATTATAAAACATTTTTCCAGTAGTCATGTACAGATGTGAGAGTTGTACTATAATGAAAGCTGATTGCCAAAGAATTGATGCTTTTGAACTGTGGTGTTGGAGAAGACTCTTGAGAGTTCCTTGGACTGCAAGGAGATCCAACCAGTCCATCCTAAAGGAAATCAGTCCTGAATATGCATTGGAAGGACTGATGCTGAAGCTGAAGCTCCAGTACTTTGGCCACCTGATGTGAAGAACTGACTCATTGGAAAAGACCCTGACACTAGGAAAGACTGAAGGCAGGAGGAGAAGGGGGACAACAGGATAAGATGGTTGGATGGCATCACTGACTCAATGGATATGAGTTTGAACAAGCTTTGGGAGTTGGTGATGAACAAGGAAGCATGGCATGCTGCAGTCCATGGGGTCAAAAAGAGTCGGACATGACTGAGCGACTGAACTGAACTGACTGATAAAGCATTAAAAGCATTTTATATTCTATAGAAATAGAAAGATACTATAAAGAAAAGTAAGTGTTACTCTCATTCTAATCATGATCATCATATTCATTTTTTGTATTTTTCAGTCTTTTGTTCTAGAAATCCATTTAACACTTTTACATTATGTTGCTAGTCTTCAGGGATATGTCTTAGGTTGCCTTTTCCCATTCTACTCTCTCCTCATGGATATCTCCTCATTAATTCTCACAATTTTAGGATTGAGTGGGAAGTTGGAAGTCAGGTTTCATAGAGTGTGTCTTTAGTTCCCCAGGCTTTGAGGGGCCCTATGCTTAGCTTCCCTGGTAGCTCAGACAGTAAAGCGATTGCTTACAATGCAGGAGACATGAGTTCGATCCCTGGGTCAGGAAGAAAATGGCAACCCACTCCAGTATTCATGCCTGGAAAATCCCATGGACCAAGGAGCCTGGTGGGCTACAGTCCATGGGGTCGCAAAGAGTCAGACATGACTGAGTGACTTCACTTCACTTCACATGCTTGACTTAATGCCCAGTTGACACCATTTTGAAATTCTTAAAAATGTTTGACCAAGGGGCCTTGTGTTTTTATTATTCACTGGGTCCCACAAATTATAAGACAGGCACTGGGTGTCAATGATGGTAGTAAAATCCAGCCTCTTCCATTTCATAAGTCATGAGCCTTGTTATAGTTTTCCTCAGCCAAAGAGGAGACAGACTGTTTTCTTTGTGCAAAGATGTCTGCAGATTCCAAATCTCATGTCTGTGAGGCTGAGACCTCATTGAGGGGTGACTTTGTCTCATTGTCCAGAAATGTCACACTTTAATTATGAATTTTAAACTACCAGAGATCCTGACCACAGAAACTCCACTGCCTTCCAAATTCTTATCTCTTGCCAAATCCCTTTTCTGAATGTCACTTCCAACTGCCTGAATATTTCCAATAGTAAGCTATGGGCAATTGTTTGTCAGATTGTACAAAGCTGAAATTCTGTGATTTTCACTCTGAAAACTGCTTTATATTTTCTATGTTAGATGTTAGATACTTCCACTTACCTCAGTACCCACACTAGAGTCAGCTTGTTTCTTTCCTCCTCTGTCTTCTGCATCCGTCCAATTCATCGTCGAGCACTGTTAGTTCTGCTTCATAAATTGTTTTTAATCCCTGTGCCACTGATTTGGACTGCATTATCTTAAGCTTGAGTTAGGCCAACAACAGTTAGAAACTGATTTCATTTTAGTTATATTTCTCCTTTACAAACCATTCTCCAATATAATTCCCAGAGTGATATTTTTAAAAAGCTTGTATCCAGTCATTTCATCCCCTTTTTTAAAACTCATAGATAACATTCTCTCTTTCCTAAATAAGGCTTATGGTCATTTATATTTGAAGCTTTCAATATCATCTTTCATCACAATCCGTCCTTTCCATCCCAATTTCCTCTCCTTTTCATTACTCTGCATTTTGGTACTTTATACTGAATGTCTTTTTAAATGTTTCATGCATACCAGGGTCTCTCACTTCCAGGCTCTTTCCCAGCTCATCTCTCTGCTTAGCTCATTTTTCCTCGTGTTCATTCCCATCACCATTTGATTTAGCAAACTTGTGGATTGCAGTCAGGTTCTTTTTTTCCTCCACAAAATCAACACACATATGCACTCCACAAGCATTACTTCTTTGAATTTATTTTCTAGGAAAGCTCTTCTACTCCCTCTGTTATAGCCACATTGTGTGTGTGAGAGTGTGTGTGTGTGTGTGTGTGTGTGTGTGTGTGTGTGTGCATGTGTGTGTGTGTGTGCATGTGCATGCACACCCGCCTGCTCAGTTGTAACCTTTTTGAGATGTCATGGACTGTAACCCACCAGGTTCCTCTATCCATGGCAATTCCCAGGCAAGAATGCTGGAGTGGGTTGCCATTTCCTTCTCCAGGGGTTCTTCCTAGCCCAGGGATTGAACCCATGGCTCCTGGATCTCCTGCATTGCAGGTGGATTCTTTTACCACTGACCCACTGGGTCACCTAGCAATTTCTTAACATGCCAGATATGCTGCCACTTGAGGAATTTTCCACTCATTGGTTGAGGTCTCTCACTGTGATTGTTTTCTTCCAGAATCGACTAATTCTGCCACTTCATTCAAGAATTGTATCTTGAGGCCCACCTACCCTGATGATCCCAGTTAAATTGCAATTGTCCACTTTTGCTCCACTGTAGCCAAGTCACTTCCCTTTATTGATCTCTTGGATATGGCTCTTCTTTTCCAACTTGGCAGTAAAACTTATAATCTCCTTTCTAATACACTATATGGTTTAAATTTTTTTGTTGTTGTTGTTTATTTTTATTGTGTGTGTACCTCCTAGTCCACCATTAGAATGTAAGCTTCAGGAGTATGGACATCTTTGTTTTCTTCATGAATATATCATGAGAGCCACAGATAAATATTTTAACACAAGGCTGTATATTTTCACACAGCTGACCCTTTTATATTATTATTTCAAAGTACGTGGAATATTTTGAAATACTGATGCATTGTTGTCAATGTTTTGCATAGGTATTATATCAGTTTATATACCAAAAAGAAGTGAATGAATCCATTTTTCCAAATCTTCCATAGAAGAAAATTCTGGATTAACCTATATTACTGTTGAGAAATGACATTTTATTTCAAAATTGTTTTATAATTTTTCATTATTCAGAGATTGAGTGAAAGTTGCTCAGTTATGTCTAACTCATTGTGACCCCATGGACTGTATACCTGGAATTCTCCAGGCCAGAAAACTGGAATGAGTAGCCATTCTCGCCTCCAGGGCACCTTCCCAACCCAGCAATCGAATCCAGATCTCCCGCATTGCAGGCAAATTCTTTACCAGCTGAGCTATCAAGCAAGATTCAGAGACTGAACATTATTTATATTTTTCATCCAAGAAATTTATTTTTCTTTCACAAAAAAACTGTATAATTATAATCTTTGCATAATTCTGTATATGAATATTAGCACATTCTTATATGTTTGTAATATATTTGTGCACATTAATTCCACTATCCCTTTAACTTGAAAATATTTGACTAAAAATTCATTGCTATTTTTCTCATAATTTGTCTCCTGCCTTTTTTTGTTTATTGCCTATGCTAACTTCATAAACACTTTTTTTACCAAGTTTACTGACCTCCTTACCAACAAAACAAAGGGATATATCTTTTCTCTTTTACTTTTTCTTTCTATTGTTCTTTTGTACAAAATTTGGTTTTGATTTTAAAAGAATTAGTCTTGGCCTTGCCTGTAATTTCTCAAAACACTTTCTAGGTACTTCTTTGTCATATTTCTTCTGTAGATGAACTTTGGATAACTATTCTGAATGATTAGATGTTTTCCTCAAGAATCACTCCATGAACAATGTGCCTGTGCCCATAACCTTGAAAAATATTGGTTTGATAGCATAGTCTACTTATCTCCTCACTTTGTTGATTCCAGATCTTCTCAATAAAGTGATAAAATGAAAGTTTTCTGTTTCTGGAAAGAATGATTTAGTTGACTTTGGGAATGATGGTATAATGCAAAGTGTTGTCACTGATACAGTACAGATTTATACTATATGGTGAGATTTTGAAATGAGGTTGAATGTCATGTCCTGGTGTCTTTGAGTATGTCTTAAAGTGGTAGAAATGTTTTCTGGAAATAATATGCAGTGAAATCAGCTAAGTTTGTTTAAATTCTAAGATTTTCAATTCAACAAATGTTATTCAACTATATGCAAAGCTAATACATTAAAATACTAGAAATAAAATGAAAACCAAACCATAGCCCTTCTGTACATGAGCACATGGACTTATGAAGAGGATAGACAAAGTCAATTGGAGAAGGCAATGGCACCCCACTCCAGTACTCTTGCCTGGAAACTCCCATGGATGGGGGAGCCTGGTGGGCTGCCGTCTATGGGGTCACACAGAGTCGGACACGACTGAAGCGACTTAGCAGCAGCAGCAGCAGCAGCAGCAGCAGCAGACAATGTCAATTACGTCTCTTCTTGTGCCTTGTGTTCAGTAGTGTCTGACTCTTTGGACCTCATGGACTGTAGCCTGCCAGGCTCCTCTGTCTGTGGGATTTTCCAGGCAAGAATACTGGAGTGGGTTGCCATTTCCTTCTCCAGGGGATCTTCCTCACATAGGGATCAAACCCGCATCTCCTGTGTCTCCTGCATTGCAGGCAGTTCCTTACCCGCTGAGCCATCCATCAGAGAAGCCCATGATAAGTGCTAAAATAAAGCTTAAGGGTGCTGTGAAAACATAATGAAGTGTTTCCAATATAATTCCAAGGGACTCAGGGAAGATTATTTAGGGGAAGAAAGGCTATTCTGAGACCAAGTTTGTAAAGGAGTTAGAGTTGTAGAGAAGATGAAAATAAAGGCAAGAAATTCACAGGCAATCACGGCCTATTTAAAGCTGTTTGTTTAAATGATAAAATAATGAACTATTTTAAAGAAATTAAAAAAAATAAGTAGTGGTGCAAATATGATTCATGGTAAGCACTACTTATTGTTTTTATTTTTGAGCTCATTCTATATGCATGGATATGTAATTTGGAAATTGACATTTCTGTTTGCTAATATTACAGATTAGCCCCGTGTTCACTTCTCATTATTAATTAGGAAGGCTATTAGAACATAGTTCTACATAATATAGTAAAAAGCCACTTTGTTTTTCTAGCTTATATTTTTATATAAATATAAATTATTTTCTTTGAGTAAAGAAAAATGTATTTTGCTGAAAAATATAATTAAGGTTTCTTCACATTCTTATTTATAGCTATTGTTTCCTTTCCTGTCTCTTATACACATCTAGATGTGTATAAGAGACAGTCCAAATTCTTATCTCTTGCCTGAAAACATATTTTTTAATCTTTCATAATGACAAATAGAACATGAATTCTCTGTCAAAACTACATCATCTGCTTTAATTGCCAGGAAAGCAAGTCTTTTTCTATTAACTTCAATGAATAAATGTCTAAAATATTTTTATAGATCATGATGAACAATTTGACAGACCTTAGGGTTTGTACATTTTAATTTTAATACTTCAAAGAGTGAATAAATTCTTTTTCAACCTAGGCTTCAATTTTATAAAAGTGTACATTAGCCAAAATGTGTTAATATGCTCCATGCAATTTACTACCTGACTAGGTAAGATATATACATATCAGTGTAAGGGCACTGTAAGAGATTTAACTAGAAGATTATATTAATTAAAACTGTTTTAGACAAAATATAAATATAAATCCCCAAATTTCTCTGTTATTCTGGAGAATGAGGATGTCAAAGATAAACAGATATATTTCAAATTAAAGACAAAAAATATATATGCACACACACCTATTGGAGTATTTTGAAAATAAAAGCCAGTTGCAGAGTCAGAGAAATTCATCATAGTAATAAGAAAATCATTTAAGGCAGTGGAAATACTAGTTTTTGATTTTTATAATTGTGATGGTCAAGGTATTTATTCTCTTTGGCTACCAGAAATTGCCAAAACAATGTTGAGAAAAAAGCACAAAGCTGGAGGTGTTATGCTCACTGATCAGACAAAGCTACAGGGATCAAAACAGCATGGTGTTGGCACAAGAAACTGACACCTAGATGAGTAGAACAGAATAGAGAGCTCAGAATTAAATCCATGCCCTCGTGGTCAATTAATCTACACCAAAGGAGGCAGGAATATACAATAGAGAAAAAATAGCCTCTTCAATATATAGTGCTGGAAAATCTGGACATCTACATGTAATTGAATGAGATTAGAACATTCTCTAACATCATATACAAAAATAAGCTTAAAATGCATTAAACACTTAAATTTAAGACCTGAAACTATAAAACCCCTAGAAGAGAATATAGGCAGATTACTCTTTGACATAAGTCTGAGTGATAATTTTTTGAATCTGTCTCTTACTTAAAGCAAAATAAATAAAAGCAAAAATAACCAAAGGGAAACTAATTAAACTTAAAAGCTTTTGCACAGCAAAAGAAACCATCAACAAAATGAAAAGGCAATATAATGAATGGGAGAAAATATTTAAAAATTATATGACTGATAAGGGGTTGATATCCAAGATATATAAACAGCTCATATAACTCAATATACAAAAAACAAACAACATATTAAGACATGGACAGCAGAATTGAATAGACAGTTTTCCAGAGAAGACATACAATGGTCAACAGGCACATGTAAAGATGCTCAACGCTACTAATCATCATCAGAGAGCAGCGTTGTTTATAATAGCCAGGGCATGGAAAAAAATCTATGTCCATCATTCAGTTCAGTTCAGTCACTCAGTCGTGTCCGATTCTTTGCGACCCCATGAATCGCAGCACGCCAGGCCTCCCTGTTCATCACCATCTCCCGGAGTTCACTCAGACTCATGTCCATCGAGTCCGTGATGCCATCCAGCCATCTCATCCTCCGTCGTCCCCTTCTCCTTCTGCCCCCAATCCCTCCCAGCATCAGAGTCTTTTCCAATGAGTCAACTCTTCCCATGAGGTGGCCAAAGTACTGGAGTTTCAGTTTTAGCATCATTCCTTCCAAAGAAATCCCAGAGCTGATCGCCTTCAGAATTGACTGGTTGGATCTCCTTGCAGTCCAAGGGAATCTCAAGAGTCTTCTCCAACACCACATTTCAAAAGCATCAATTCTTCGGCACTCATCCTTCTTCACAGTCCAACTCTCACATCCATACATGACCACAGGAAAAACCATAGCCTTGACTAAACGGACCTTAGTCGGCAATAGTCAAAGGCTTTGGCATAGTCAATAAAGCAGAAGTAGATGTTTTTCTGGAACTCTCTTGCTTTTTCCATGATCCAGCGGATGTTGGCAATTTGATCTCTGGTTCCTCTGCCTTTTCTAGATGCATGGAAAAAATTGTGGTGTGCGTGTGTATATACACACATATATATGATGGAATATTACTCAATCATAGAATGAAATTATGCCATTTGCAACAAAATGGATGGGTCTAGACAGCATTGTGCTTAGTGAAATGTCAGATAGTGAAAGACAAATAATCCATTGTTACTTATGTGTAGAATCTAAAAAGATACCCGGGTGAACGTGCATAACAAAAAAAGAACAGACTCATAAATATAGAGAGCAGATATACCTCAACAAAAACATTTTAAAAATAAAATAGAGAAGATGTGTCCTATAAGAGGGGCTTTTACAGGGGCTGAATGAAAGAAGTTAACTAGGGAAATGAATTTTCATTAAGGAGCAATGATAATAATAATAAAATCTATTAATGAGGCTAGAATAAGTAGTACTATAGAGTAGATTTCTTGAAAACCAAGGGAATAGAAAGTTCCAGAAAGACAAAAATCAAAACTGTAAAAAGCAATAGAGATGCTAAAGGAAATTATGGACTGCAAAGCATAAATTGGTTATAACAGAGGTTATTGATACAGATTGCATCAGAAAAAGGTGATGGGCCCAAAAACTAGACTGCAGGATAAGGCAGTGAGTAAAAAATTCAGTTCAGTTTAGTTGATCAGTACTGTCCCACTCTGTGATCCCATGGACTGCAGCACGTCAGGCTTTCCTGTCCATTTCCAGCTCCCGGAGCCTGCTCAAACTCATGTCCATAGAGTCGGTGATGCCATCCAACCAAATAAGGAAGTATAAATAGCCAATATGAGCAGAGTTTTTCATAGGTTTGTGAGAGGAAAAGAAAGAATGATATCCAGATGAAAATTTGAGTGAAGTTCTTTCCAATTTTATTTTTGTTGTTACTTCTCTTTAATTTTATTTTTTGAAGGATGATTGAAACATAAATAGGTTTATAACCTAAACTGCAGAAATTCTTCAAATTAAGGGAAAAAAAATAGAAGAGGATATCACATGTGATTAAATTTCCTTTGTTTCCCTCAACCCTATCCCCGCCCCCCCACACCCCCTGCCAAATGGTGCTTGGCTTGGGGCTTGGGTAGCATAAAATTTGAACTCTTGACACACACCAACTGACTTTAGAAGAGACAAGCCAAGGTGTGAGGTAGATCATAAGGAAGTAGTTTAAGACTGAAAACTTCATATGGTGCCATCTGTCCATGGAATTCTCCAGGGAGAGAAACAGCCATTCCTTTCTTCAGGGGACCTTTCCAACCCAAGAATTGAAGCTGGGTCTGGTGCATTGCAGGTGGAAGTTTTACTGTCTGAACCACTAGGGAAGCCCTCAAGAAGAATTAAATGGTGAAAAAGCCAGCTAAGGGACAGGGAAGCTATTTAGAAAGCAGTTCAGTTCAGTTCAGTTCAGTCGCTCTGTGGTGTCCGACTCTTTGTGACCCCATGAATCACAGCACGCCAGGCCTCCCTGTCCATCACCAACTCCCGGAGTTCACTCAGACTCCCGTCCATCGAGTCAGTGATGCCATCCAGCCATCTCATCCTCGGTCGTCCCCTTCTCCTCCTGCCCCCAACTCCTCCCAGCATCAGAGTCTTTTCCAATGAGTCAACTCTTCACAGGAGGTGGCCAAAGTACTGGAGTTTCAGCTTTAGCATCATTCCTTCCAAAGAAATCCCAGGGCTGATCTCCTTCAGAATGGACTGGTTGGATCTCCTTGCAGTCCAAGGGACTCTCAAGAGTCTTCTTCAACACCACAGTTCAAAAGCATCAATTCTTCAGCGCTCAGCCTTCTTCACAGTCCAACTCTCACATCCATACATGACCACAGGAAAAACAGCCTTGACTAGACAGAACTTTGTTGGCAAAGAAATGTCTCTGCTTTTGAATATACTATCTAGGTTGGTCATAACTTGTCTTCCAAGGGGTAAGTGTCTTTTAATTTCATGGCTGCAATCACCATCTGCAATGATTTTGGAGCCCCAAAAAATAAAGTCTGACACTGTTTCCATTGTTTCCCCATCTACTTCCCATGAAGTTACTCCCACCCAATCAAGGATTATATAGGTTCATAATATAAATAAAGCAGAAGGAATGGGAAAAGAGAATAAATCCACTGGTTGCTGACTAATTGAATGATTATGAGTCTCTAAGCATCTTTTCCAGTCTCTTTGAAACAGTGAGCTCCCTGAGTGTGTGAAGCTGGTCTCTGGTCCTGCCAGACTTGGAAGTGTCTGGGTCTTAGTTCCTCTTAGTTCCTCTTAGTTCCTCTTAGTTCCTCTTCTCTCTGAATTTTTGACATTGAATCTACTTTCAAATTTATCTAACACTTATCTATTCTTTCTCCAATTTCTCTGTTACTCCAGCAATGACAGTTTTACTCTGTGTTAACTTCTGATCTTGCAAGTCTTTTTTGTTTGTTTGTTTTCTTTTATTTATTTTTTTTACTTTACAATATTGTATTGGTTTGCCATACATCAACATGAATCTGCCACAGGTATACACGTGTTCCCCATCCTGAACCCCGCTCCCACCTCCCTCCCCGTACCATCCCTCTGGGTCATCTCATTGCACCAGCCCCAAGCATCCAGTATCATGGATCGAACCTGGACTGGCGATTTACTTCTTATATGATATCATACATGTTTCAATGCCATTTTCCCAAATCATCCCATCCTCTCCCTCTCCCACAGAGTCCAAAAGACTGTTCTATACATCTGTGCCTCTTTTGCTGTCTCGCATATAGGGTTACCGTTACTATCTTTCTAAATTCCATATATATGCATTAGTATACTGTATTGGTGTTTTTCTTTCTGGCTTACTTCACTCTGTATAATAGGCTCCAGTTTCATCCACCTCATTAGAACTGATGCAAGTCTTGTGGGCTTTGCTAGTCCAGACTTTGGACCTGAACTTGTTTCCTAAGCTCTGTGGTTTCCTAGGACACAAGTCAAAAAAATTAAAATGTTTTTGTATATACTTAAAAACTCACATATTCCACACTAATACATACCATTCACTTAAAGCTAGGTTTACTACATACAGTAGTGATTTCACTATGAATTCTCATTGATAATATGATAGTTAAGTCTTTCAAGATGTATGATTTTTTCATATATTTAACTTCCTTATTTAAATTTACTAAATGAATGTGACTTTTCTGATTTGCAGGTTAACAGTAAAACTAATACCTCCACATCCTACTCAGCTTGGGTTGCTAAATCAAAATGCCATAGATTGAATGGCTTAAACAAAACATATATTTCTCATACTTCTAGAGGCTAGTAAGTCCAAGATCAAAATGCAGGCAGATTTGAAGTCTAGTGAAGGTCCTCTTCCTTGTTTCCAGATGTTAGCCTTCTTGCTGTATCCTTGTATGTCACAGAGAGAAAGCCAGCTCTCTGGTCTCTTGATATAAGAACACTCATGTGTTCATAAGGACTCTATCCTCATAGTAATTAACTCCCAAAGGTTCCATCTCCAAATACTATCACATCTGGGGCTAGTGCTTCAAAGTAAATTTTGGGAGGACACAGTTCATTCTAAAGCATTTCCTTTGAAAGCATGGTTATGTATAAATTTGGTTGATGGGTAACCAAGGAAGAGCTTTGTTGTACTGACTGCATCCATGGGAATCTTGATGATGCTTTTGTCTTACTTACTTCAGGGTAAAAATGCTCCTGTATCAGCTGCTGCTCCTCTCAGCTAAAAAGTGCTTTCTAGATATTGTCATTTAAATTTAATTCTAGGATTTGTCTCATTGAAACTGGGCCCTTGAATATATACCTATATCTTTTAGAAATGCTGATTTTTTTCTTTTTCAGATTATTATTTTTTTTAATTGGAAGATAATCGCTTTACAATGTTGTGTCATTTTCTGCCATAAAACAACATGAAATCAGCCATAAGTATACAGATATCCCCTCCCTCTTGACACTTGCCCCTACCCCCGCACCATCCCACCCCTCTAGGTTGTCACAGAGCACCAGGCTGAGCTACCGGTGTCATTCAGCAGCTCGCCACTAGTTACTGATGTATGTGCTTCCATGTGATTCTCCCTCAGTTTGTCCCTCTCTCCTGGTGGCTCAGAGCTTAAAGCGTCTGCGCACAATGCGGGAGACACAGCTTTGATCTCTGGGTCGGGAAGATCCCCTGGAGAAGGAAATGGCACCCCACTCCAGTACTCTTGCCTGGAGAATCCCATGGAGGGAGGAGCCTGGTAGGCTCCAGTCCATGGGGTCGCAAAGTGTCGGACACAACTGAGCGACTTCACTTTCACTCCTTCCCCCACTGTGTCCACAAGTCTGCTCTCTACATCTGCATCTCAATTAGGAAATTCCGATTCTTTGTGAAGAACATTAGGAAAAGGGGTAACAGAAATGGAAAAACAGAGGTAGATATATTAAAACTTTTCACCCTTGTTTGTCTTAAATGCAAATGGATGTTTTTCTTTCTAATAAACTACTAAGCATAAAACAAAAGTATTCTCTAAACTCTCATACTACATAAATATACCAAATGAATCAAATAACGTGGAGTCCAGAATCGATGCTGATTTTAGCAGAAAACATGACAGTGATTTGTGCGTTCGACTGCTGGGTGAAAGCCCAGATAATAATGCTAGTAACCTTTTGGACTCTTCCATTTAGAATTTGTCAGAAATACTGAATTCTATTGAATTTAACTCATGCCAACTCAATAGGAATACATCCAAATCTGCAATTTTTTAGAGTGAATTTTGGCTCAGTCTAGTTGACCGTTACAGGATTAGCCCATTAGCTCAAATTCATAATGGTTCTGGAACGCCTTAAAACACAGTGGAATTGATGTTGTTGGATCCAATATCAGGTGAATTGAAACAGGTGAACAATATTTTTGGTTAATTCAAAACAGTCTCAAAAACTCAAAATAGTCTGTACCATCATAAAGAGAATATTGACAATCCTGCAATATTTTAAACCATGTAAAGAATGTAAAGAATCTGCCCGTAATGCAGGAGATACAGGAGACATGAGTTCCATCCCTGGGTCCGGAAGATCCTCTGGAGGAGGAAATTGCAACCCACTCTAGTATTCTTGCCTGGAAAATCCCATGGACAGAGGAGCCTGGTGGGCTACAGTCCAAAGGGTCACAAAGAGCTGGACATAACTGAGCCACTAAACACACAAACACACAGTGAGAGAACAGAACGTGTAGCTTAAGGACACTGAATACAATTGATCAGATAAATGGAGTAAACAAGGAGTAGTAAGGAACATTGCATTATCAAAATCAGAGAAAACAGAGTGTCAAGAAGGAATATGAATATGAAGTGAAGTTAAGCAAATGAGATTTGGAAGTTTTTTAATGGATTGTGACAATGATCTATGCCAATTTTACCTTGAATGTTTTTGGTTGCCAGACAGGTGACGTGTGTGTGCGTGCTTTCACTCAATAATGTCTGACGTGTTGTGGTCCTATGGACTGTGGCCTGCCAGGCTTCTCTGTCCATGAGGATTTGCCAGGCAAAAATACTGAAATGCGTTGCCATTTCCTATGCCAGGGGATCTTCCTGGCTGAGGGATCCAACCTGCGTTTCTTGCATCTCCTGCGTTGACAGGTGAATTCTTTACTTCTGTGGCACCTACAAAGTTTTTAAAAGTTGAATATAAGGATAAAAAGTGAAGAATGTGTTAACATGTTTTTATTATATTTGAGAAGTAGATATTATAAAAGAGACTATAGGTGCAATTTATAATTTTTAAAATACTTGTAGGAAACACTTAAACATTCTTAAATGTTGATGAGGATAAATGTAGATAAGAATCTGTGAAGGAATAGAGGGGATAATTAATTTACTGAGCATATGGTAAAATAAGAAAGAAAAAAAAAAAGAGAGAGAGAAAGAGACATACCATACTGTAAAACAAGAAGTAGGAAGGATGTCACATGTTTTTAAATGACAATATTTCTCAGCAAAATTGGAAGTTAAATATTTTCTTGTGATGAGAAGAACAGGCAAGATATGGTAGACTTCCGGAGACTTGGTAAAGTTTGAGAATCAGACATGTGCAGTCTATAACATGCCAATCTCACTAAACAGCCTTGACAACCTTGTTGATGTGAAAACCATGAGTTAGCCATTCATTTGGGGACTTCCTTCTATCATATATAGAAGCTCATATACAAGAATGATCTTGTGGACAGTCAGTTAATTTTGAAACAGTGTATTACCATGAGAAAAGAGTGGAGAAGAGAACTGAGTATTTTGATAAGATAGCAATATTATTGAAATAATAAATTTTTGTGTCAGACTGGATAATGATGGAAGTGGTGATGAGCAGGTAGAGAATGAAAGAAAATAAAACTTTTCCAAGACTGGTTATCTCAAGCAATTGAAAGAAAGTTCAGTGAGAGTAATACAGTGAGGGGAAAAAACTAGATAGAAAAATGTCATTAGAGAAGCAAATTTTGGTAATTAAAGCTTGAGTGAAGGACAAGCTACAATGATGAAAATGTCTCTGTGGACATTGATTGTGTAACCAGGATGTGACAAAGGTTGACAGATATTCTGGAATTACTGGGTACAAAGTTAAAAATGAATTTGTCTATCAATTTATTTCATTACAAGTACATGATGATGATTCTCTTCAAATAAAAATCTCCATTGTGTCATAAACACACACACACAAAATTGGGAAAATGAATAATAATCCTAAAGTTCCCATGTAGTAAAATGAGCCACTTATTTCTAAACTGGTAATGCCTTCCTTTTCCCTTCCCTCTGTCCCTCCTTCCCTCCATCCTTTCCACTTTTCCTTCCTTCCTCCCTACCATCCATCCTTCTTTCTCTTTTCCTCTCTTATTCACATCATTCTACTTTGTAAACATATATTAAGTTTTTGCTTTGTGAATACAGTCCTTGACCTCTAGGGGCTCACAATCTAGTGAGGACACAAGTATATAAACACAAAATTATAGTCAAATATTAAATAACTTGAAGAGATGTGGACTAGATCCTGTGGTAGGAAACTGTTAATTCTTTCCCTGGAGAGATCAAACAAGTCTTTCTTAAGCAAGTGATGTTTGAGCCAAGTTTTGAAGTATGAATAAGTTCATCAGTCAGAAAAGGGATAGAATGAAAGAAACTATACCAGGAAAGAATATTATGTCAAGGGATGCAATCATGTTGTGGAAAGGGTGCATGCATACTAAGTCACTTCAGTCATGTCCAACTACTTGTGACCATATGGACTGTAGCCCTTCAGGCTCTTCTGTCCAAGGCATTCTCCAAGCAGGAATACTGGAGTGGGTTGCCATGTCCTCCTCTAGGGGATCTTCCTGACACAGGGATAGAACCTGTGTCCCTTACATCTACTGCCTTGATAGGTAGGTTCTTTACCACTAGCGCCAGTACTACTATAACATTTTTGTCTGCCCCAAGCATAGAATACTTTCAGAGGAAGGATGAGAGATGACAGTGAAATGGTAGACAGAGGGCAGATCATAAGGAACCTTTAGAGTTTGAACATCATGAAGCTTCTCTGGATTTCTTGCAAAAGTTCAAGCAGGGAACTTCTATGATCAAGTTCGAACAATAAAATGATAAGTCTAGATGCCAAGTAGACTATATTTTCAAAGACCATGCAGCTAGAGTTGGAGATATGAGGTAAGTAATATTGAAAAAACAATGAGAAACACAAATTCAATCAATTACAACAAAGCCTAACATGATTTGGTGAGTGGAAGAGGGACTTGACAAAATATACTTCTAAGTATATTTTTAAATATAGGTGTGTGAAATATGAATTATTTACAAGGGTATTTATTGACAGATGGCAACTTAGGCTGAAAAATATGCTACAAAGATAAACTAGTTAGTAGTTTTTTGGCATTTGATTAGATTTATAGATCATAAGAACAAATCAGTCAATCCAGAAAGAATATGCAATTATGATTTGGTTTGTGTAAGTTCTTTTATCTGGAGTAGGAAATGGCAACCCACTCCAGTATTCTTGCCTGGGAAATCACATGGATAGAGGAGCCTGTTGGCTGCAAATCAAGGGGTCAAAAAGAGTCAGATACAATTTAGTAACTAAAACAAGTTATTTTATATTAGAGGTTCACAGAAAGGCACATTATAAAATAAAGAATTCTGATTCCAGAAGATAGATAAGACACATAGCTGGGCCTTCTGTCTGTCTTAAACTCCAGCACAATTGAAGAATCAAAATGAAAAAAAGAAATGCATGTATAACACAGAAGGGAACAAGAGCTGCAGACTCTTATTGAGAAGAGAAAATACTCAAAAATTTTAAAAGATTGAAAACCAAAGGGAGCAGAATGAGAGATGGCACAAGGAGAGAAAACTGCATTCTGAAATGTGCTGCAAAAGAGTCTGCAAAGGACATGAGAGCCAGTCTGTACTGTGAAAGCTTTGAGACATTTATAGTTGGAGTTAGAAAGCATAATACAGAATGTAACTGAGCAGTAGGGCTATCACAAGAAAGATGCTTCATTTAAGGTCTAACCTGGCTCTCACAATGTGCACTGCCCCCCCCCACACACACACGTGTGAAGAATTGGGGAAGTTTTCATTTATCGCCATAAAAAATTGATCATCTTTTCACTCAAGAGATTAAATCTATAATTGGAGAAGATACAGTTTCACTAGACTAGGGGGAATGGAGTCATCTTCAAATAAAGTGAAGGAAGTGCTTTTCAATCTAGAATTCTATACCCAGACAAGCTATTCTCAACAGAGAAAGAGAGAAAGATAGATTCACCCATGTGCTTACTGCCCTTACTGCTGCCGCTACTGCTAAGTTACTTCAGTCGTGTCTGACTCTGTGCAACCCCATAGACGGCAGCCCACCAGCCTCCCCTGTCCCTGGGATTCTCCAAGCAAGAACACTGAAGTGGGTTGCCATTTCCTTCTCCAATGTGTGAAAGTGAAGTCGGTCAGTCGTGCCTGACTCTTAGTGACCCCATGGACTGCAGCCTACCAGGCTCCTCCGTCCATGGGATTTTCCAGGCAAGAGTACCGGAGTCGGGTGCCATCACCTTCTCCAGCCCTTACCACACTCCCACCCCCAATAAAAGCATGTGCTCAGTTGCTCAGTCATGGCTGACTCTTTGTAACCCCATGGACTGTTGCCCACCAGACTCCTCAGTCCATGGAATTTTCCAGGCAAGAATACTGGAGTGGGTTGTCATTTCCTTCTCCAAATAAAGGTATAAACTGAGATTAAGTATGAATACTGGAAGATGCATTAAAGGAAACAATAATTATGATAGAACTTCAGCAGGTCTAGAAAAAAATAAGTCCTTCTTAAAATAGGTGGGAGGAGTCCAGGGGATGGGGGGAACAAAACAGGCGTGTGTGATTGTGTGGTGGAGGTGATCAATGAGCACTAGAGAATTCTGAGCTTAGCATTGTTTTCTGCATAGGGCCATTATTTGATAGGTGGTTTTTGAGTGATAAGAAAAATCAAATTTATACAAAAATAGCTTATTGCTTTTAATGTTATTTTTACATATATTGGGCTTTCCTGGTGGCTCAGTGGTAAAGAATTGGCCTGCAGTGCAGGAAACAGGGGAGACATGGGATTGATCCCTGATCTGGGAAGATCCCCTGGAGGAGGGCAAGGCAAACCACTCCAGTATTCTTGCCTGGAATATTCCATGGACAGAGGAGCCTGGTGGGCTACAATTTGTAGGATC
This sequence comes from Cephalophus harveyi, assembly GCA_006410635.1. Lineage (NCBI taxonomy): Eukaryota > Metazoa > Chordata > Mammalia > Artiodactyla > Bovidae > Cephalophus > Cephalophus harveyi. The sequence goes on along the minus strand of SJYT01055893.1, from coordinate 267,180 downwards.
GCAAAGAGTCAGATATGACATGACTGAAGTGACTGAGCATGCCACATATATCAATTTATGTGATTCTTACAATAAATCTGATACTTAAATATTTTCAATACTTCATGTGGTGTACCAAATATCATGATGTACTATCCTGTGAATTGATGAAGCATTATAATGCATATTTAGTTCTGAAAGGTATCCAACTAGTTAATATGAAATCATGCTATTTCCCAATAGATCAAATCTTACTCAAAGGTTTTTGGAGTTGCTAACAACTTTGCCAACTCTTGTTTATTTTTAAAGTTTTAATTTCTTAGAATTGCCTGGCGGTCCAGTTGGGTTGGTTAGGACTCAGCCAACACTTCCACTGCAGGGGTGACTAAATTCGATTCCTGGTCAGGGAACTAAGATCCCACAAGCCACGTAGCATGACCGAAAAAATAATAATAAAGTTTTAGTTTCTTTTTAGAAAGTTGCACTAATAATATATTTTTCTTTTTTACTGTGTTTGTGCTTAGTTGCTCAGTTGTGTCCAACATTTTGCAACCCCATGAACTCTAGCCTGCCAGGCTTCTCTGTCCATGGAGTTTCTCAAACAAAAAATGTAGAGTGGGTTGCTATTTCCTTTTCCAGAGAATATTCCTGATCCAGGAGTCAAATCCACATCTCCTGCAGCTCCTGCATTGGAGGATTCTTTACCACTGGGAAGAAGAGCCACAAGGGAAGCACCTTCTCACTTATTAGGTTTCATCAAATGTCACAAGGTGTGGTTTACTCACTAAGATTCATAGTTCTATTTTATTGGCTTCATGCCGCAAATCATGTATTTAGTGATTTCTTTCCAAGGCATTTGCCAAGACAGTGAACCAGCACCACTTTCTTTTCCAGATCATCACTGACACAAATCCACTCAAATAAATTAGTAATTTGAACTTAGCTGGCTCATCTAATTAGCTAGATGACATACCAATGCATGATGTAACTGATGGCCACTATTAAAAAATTATGAAGAAGCATTATTTTCATCTTAACAGTTTGTTTGTTTTTTTTCCCCAGAAGCTAGCTTGCCTTTATCTTGCTTCCCTTGTTGACTTCTGACAAATGCGGGTATGTGCTGGTTGCACATGAACTCTCTAGACTATGATTGATGAATAGAGGCTGCAGATGTTGAGAAGCACATTATACAATTTATCTAAATATGATGGCTTCTACCTTGTCTTATTTTACCATATATTTGTTACCATTAGTTTTATTATGCTTTATTTTATTTGTTTAATCAACAAAGTATTTACATAAAATAGTATTTTACCCCGGCTTCTCTTTGATGTGACATGTGTGTGTGTGTGTGTGTGTGTGTGTGTATGTGGGTGTGGATGTGGGTGTGGGTGTGTGAGATGTTGACTTTCCTGTGTGTTTCACTTTTTTAAAAATTGTACTTTTTAATTTGTAAAGTAAAACTTTGTGGAATTTTGCATGTACTATTTCAGAACTCTTTTACCCCATTTTTTTAGTGGAAAAGTCAAGGCAAATTTTTAGAAACTGATTAATGCAGAACTTCAGTCTTAGGAAGTTATGCATTTGCTCAGTAGACAAGTTCTTTAAGTCCTTTACTTGGCAAAACTTTTGGCTAGTAAGTATAATTTGATTTCATATTAACTTTGTTATTTAATAAAATAATTGCTCAAAGATTTGAAAAGCATATATTATATACCAAGCAATTTAACATTCCATGCATATATACATGACAAATTTTAAAGATTTTTTTAATCACACTACGAACACTACAATTTTCAAATTTTAAGCCAAAAAAGTTGTTTGAGATGCCAAACATTCATCATCACTTGTGAATTTAACAAATTTCATGATTGTGAAGCCAAAAATATTGAAGTAGATTCTTTTTCATAGAAGGTATAGAAGATGAAAGCTATAACAATATATAATATTATTTAGGAGTATACTTAAAACATGTTAGCAAGAGACCACTGAAATATATTATGCATTTTATACATGTCAGGTGGACAATTTAATAGAATTTATTTAACTGGGGATTACTACAAAATTCTTTTTGGATGATAAATGAGTAGAAGGAAAAATATGTCACATTCTTACTTCATAATTTTTAAGCAATTCAGTAGCTGTTTACTGACTCTGTAATATTTATAGAATAACTACCTATGGGAAAACAGCTTACAGAGTATATAAAATGAGTTGAAACATCCCTTGCTTCATTTGCTTTTATTGTTCAGTTACCAGAGATTGTACACTAAAGTGGTTGTCTCTCTGTCTTAAGTGTGTTCATTATTTAGATTAATTTTAACATGCAAATTACTGATTTGAATCCTTCAAAATAAAGCATTAGTTCTTACCAGTATTAGGCAAATTTATCTATTTCTTTATATGGTATATTTTTACCCTTCAAAAAGCATAAATTCATGCAATGGATTTTGTATGCTGAGGAAATGAGCTATATGGTAATAAAAACTAGAATACTTCTAACTATCTGTAGCTTAAAATGCAGAGATAAATACATTTGTACTTATTGAAGCATATAAGATATTACGAATTTGGTAAGACAGACATAAAAGTGAGAGAGCAAACAAAAGATTGATGAGAAATTATAAAAATATATGTGGGACTGTTTCTAGCATTATGTTAGTTTTTAACTGAAATATTCCCTAAACCTTTCCCAAAAACACAATGTTAGGGAAATATCATTTAAATTAATTCACAAGAGCTATGCAGAATTGATAGAATATTCCAATTAGTCTGACATTTTTCACCTTCATTCTCTACACATAAAAAGACACATACACACACTTACATAGCCACTTAATGATTTTCTTGATTTTTGTTATACCTGTATACTAGACAATAAAAAGATTATTAAACTTTTTATTAAAAATAACTATAAGTCTTTAATTTTATGGGAAAAAGTTCAGAAGAATATTAAACATATTTCATTAAATCAATATCTTAGTGCTAACTTCATGAAAATAAGTCCTGACTTAATGAAATAAGGGTGTATTAAGCAGAATATTTTCTTCATTTATGTATTTTAGTAGTTGCACAATTTGTATATATTATCTACATTTACAGTCATTTGAAATTTGTAAAAGAGGAATAATGATCTTAAATTGTTTAATTTTAATTAATTTCATTTTTTTCTGTAGTACTAATCCATTCAACTCTCTTCTTAATAGGGTCATTTTCAATATTCATTCGTAATTTTATTTTCCCAATGTGTAAGTTACTTCTTATTAAAGCAAATTATGCAAATGGGGATTATGCTTGCTCTTTCATTTCTCTAGGGCCCTGTCCAATAATTAGATGTTCTGTTACACTATGCAGTCCTTATATAAGTTAAAAAGAGGTATCATTTTTTCCTAAGGAGTTTTAAAATGTGAAGATTTGGGTATATTCAATTAACAAAATGTAACCTATCATAAGCATTTTCGTTTCTGACCTATTTCCATTTGTGAGATTATATTGAGTTTAAATTCCAAGGAAAATGAGTGATCTTAGAAGAAATGCTTCATCTCAGTTAGGTACTCATTAACATTGACCCAATTATGCAAATTCATTGTTAGATGAGTAACCTCTGTGGGAGAAAAAAAAAAATTTTGCTGAGCAAAACTCTGTAGTGCTTCCATTTTCAAGGTTTGTACTTTCATAATTTATACTGTAACTGTTTCTTATTGTTTCCTACCAAAAATCTTCAAATAATTCATATTATTATATTACTTTTCCCATGTTTTCTTCATAATAATCTCTGCTTTTTCTCAGGCTAGCAAGGCTAACAAAGAACAATTTATGTATGAAGAAATATTTTTTCTAAATTTTGGGGTATAAGGAATTAAAATCCTGTGTAAAAATATGTATGGTAGGAAATGGTTTATATATTTTACAGTATCATAGAAATGAAGCAAATTCCTACAATCTAGTCAAGATAGACTTCAATAGTGTTGAAATGACTATAGCTGTCTCTTATACACATCTAAAAATATGTATGGTAGGAAATGGTTTATATATTTTACAGTATCATAGAAATGAAGCAAATTCCTACAATCTAGTCAAGATAGACTTCAATAGTGATAGTCAAGTGTATCTTAGTCAAGATAAAACATAATTAGGAAACATGACAATTTATATATATATATATATTTTTTGTTGTTTTTGTTCTTTAGAACTACATGGATATGATCAAAATAAGACATGTAGAATCAGCTGTGTATTTTTAGTGATAATGACTGATGACTAATACAGTCTATTCCATAACTATACTTTTGTAAGTAAGTAGTTGTTCTGACTGTATAAGTACTGTTTAGTTCACTGTGGAGTCATGTGGGAAGAGATAACCTTCTCTATAGCTGCAATGATAGGATATCTGTAAAACTTCAAAAAGAATGCTCAAATACATGCACATACTTTTTTAAAGTTTCAATTCCACATGTAGGGAAATGGAGTTAGCTTTAAATATCTCTACATTCCCCTAATATGTGGGGAGGAGGGAGAGGGAAGAAGCACAGTATAGCTATGACAAATATGTCCTTCAGGAAATCAGATTTTGCACCAGGTGGTAATTTGCATGTGTAACTATGGAAAGAAAACCACTTTACCCACTAGAGCAGGCCAAATCTCTTTCTGTCTCAAAGTTGCAGTGAAGAGACTTTTTTGAGAAGATGAACCAAGAAGGCTATAAAGAAAAAAAAAAGTAGGAAAGTACCTGGGAAGTGAAGATTCATTTTCAATTTAAAACATTTTTGAGGAGATGATAATTTTATTATTTCTAAATATGTGGAGTATAATCAGCGCTGCTGCTGCTGCTGCTGCTAAGTCGCTTCAGTCGTGTCCGACTCTGTGCGACCCCACAGATGGCAGCCCACTGGGCTCTGCCATCCCCGGGATTCTCCAGGCAAGAACACTGGAGTGGGTTGCCATTTCCTTCTCCAGTGCATGAAAGTGAAAAGTGAAAGGGAAGTCGCTCAGTCATGTCTGACTCAGCGACCCCATGGACTGCAGCCCACCAGGCTCCTCCGTCCATGGGAGTTTCCAGGCAAGAGTACTGGAGTGGGGTGCCATTGCCTTCTCCTATAATCAGCGCAGAAGTTAGCAATTCTGAAGAGAGCATAATCTAGTAATTATAGTAATTTGATATTCCTGAGACATCCAAGAGGATTTGCAGTTAGCTGTTATTACAGATGTATTTGCTTTAAAATTTTAATTTTTACATAAATTCATTTTTTTCAGTGATTTACAAAAATGTCAACTCATAGATTAAGAGCTCTGGACTAATTATTTAGGTTCCTGAAGAAGAAAAGAAGATCAGATTAATATCAAAATACACATCTTTTGATACTAGGAAAAAGTCAGTTAAGAAAAGCTGTGGATATATGTCTGTCGGAAAGCATGAGGGATCAGAGGTGAGGGAACTGAAGCACAAGAATGTGTCTCCTTTGGAATGGTAACATTTAAGCTGAAATTCAGCAGCATGGTCATGGTCGTTGGGAACCTGAGAAAAGAGAAAAAAATATAGGATATTTTGGTGGTAAGAGGGAAAAACATAGGTACTAAGAATAAAGAAATGCATAACCATAGCTAAAGTCTTCAAATAGAGTTACTATCCTCTAAAAAGTATTAAGCAGAATCTACAGTTTCCTATCCAGTAATTTTCATTGGCTTAGGTGTAGAAAGTGGCTGTTTTGATTATTCAAAAATTGACATTTTGCAGAAAAAAAGACAGTGGAAAAACACAGCCTTTAATAAATGGAGATTTGTGGAGAGTAGAGATTGAGAAGTTGTTAAGATGCTAGAAGTGAGGGGAGGGTACAGGTGGAATAGCCAAATAGAGTGAGCACTGAAGACAAGGAATTTTTTATTTTATTTTTTGCTATGCCTAGACAAATGACTATCTGAAAGTGGCAAAGGAGACCTGAGAAAATGAGGGCATCGTCATCAAAATCTAAGGCTTATGGAGTGTGAAAGAACTGAATCAACTCTATTTGAGAAAGTTATCGGAGGAGCTGAGTCTTTAAGATGATGAGGTGCAGTCATACATCTCAGGAAAAGTAGAGAAGGAGAGGAAGAATTCTATAATGAGGCTGAAGGTACGAGAGAATTCGTGGACAGTGTAGGAGTTTGGAAGCGACAGTGGAAAGAAGAAAGCACCACCCCGCCCCCCTGACCAAAAAAAAAAAAAAAAAAACCACTCAAGAGCATGAGGATCTGATAATAGGTATGGGAAACTGAGGAGTAGGTAACTGCATTTTGACTATGGACACAGACCAATAAAGATGAGAGGCCAGTAGTTGACTTTTCTGAAGGTTATGGGCTGGCCATTCAAATAAGGTCTTGGTTAGAGTAGGAATTGATAAGATTGCTCAAATGACTATAGTCATTGTCAGTGTTCAAACAGACCTCTGTGAAGCATACTCTTCTCTCATATACCAGATGAAACCTCTGCACTTTGCCTAAAGCATGGTAGGGTAATCTGGATAACTTTCAAGTTAAGAATTACAAAAGGTACAAAAGGACTCTTAAAATTCTTATTTTACTGTTGATTAGGACTACCACATATTGAATTCTGGATATATGTTAGGTGTGAAATGAACTGAGTAGCTAATTATTTGTCTTCTAATATTCTGTGTCAACATGACATAAAGATTCTCCCATCTTAAAAGGCAAGACAGGTTATGCAAGTACAAATATATAAAGATAAACCAAAGAACCTGACCTTATTTTAATACCTTAAAAATATCAATGTTCTGTCAAGAGAGCCTCTTCTGGCCCATTTGATTTTCTTAACGTTACAATAATAAGAATTCTGAAAGCATATTTGAAGCCTTCAATTGATAACTGAGATCACAGAAGCAGCCTAATCTAATCATTTAGATTCCCTTCTGTGAAACCAAAAAGGACAGATCAATATATTCCATGAGAAGTCTTGAATTACTCTTGATGATTTTTTGGTTAAGTAAATCATAATAAAGTAAATCAAATACTTAAGGATAGGTTAAGACTCACTGATTTCATAGACGGTTATTAGATTGAGAGGACCCTGAATTCAACTTAAGTATGCATGTGGAAACACTGTGGGATTACTCTGCTAATTTATGGATATATTCATATAGCACAGTCTAGGATTTGACCTTTTTAAGAGCAGGGTGGATTATGCATTGCTCCTGGGGAAAATATTACAAAAAATTATACTTCTGGTGGACAATTATGCAAATATTAGGGCAGGATTTGGTATTCTGAATCAATTATCTTAATCAAATATTCTTCCAGCTATTCTCTCTAGAGTTATTAGACTCCAACTGGACAGAATTCTAAAACTATAATATTATAAAAAAGAATTCAGTGAGTATTTGTAACCAGCTCATTCCTCACCTTAAAGTCACATGAACAACATAATGTTCTGATCTGGGCAAACGTAAAGCATAGTAGTCTTCCACTGACTTATTTTGTAGTTTAGTTAGGGGAAAACAAAATTAAAGTACTACCTTTAACACGTATTTTGATTATTTTTCATTTTGCTGACTCATAAGTACCACTTAAAACATATTGCTAGTGGGTCAGAATGGTCTGTCTTTCTGTTACCTACAACCCTGCAAATCAAATCAATTTCAAATTCAGATTACTTGGAAGCTAGCAAATAATGAATTTTTAAAAAATTTCCTGTCTTGACAAAAACAAAAACTTTACACTCTCAAAGTCACAGAAGGTTACTTTTGCTGTTATTATTAACTCTCTGCAAAATTCTCATTCATTCATTTAACAATTCACTGAGTATCATCTATAGTGTTGTTTTTGTGTTTTCTGGCTTTCATGCAGTGGCACTAAGAATAGATTTAGATGGGAATTTATCACTTTAGAATGTCTACCTCATAGATGGAAAAAAACTGAAAATATTAATCATTGATGTTAGCCACTTGATCAAGAAGTTGAGTAAAGTTTGCACTGAGACTTACCCTACAAGCTGTCCCATGCTTAGTCACTCAGTTGTGTCCGACTCTTTGCGACCCCATGGACTGTAGCCCACAAGACTCCTCTGTCCATAGAGATTCTCCAGGAAAGAACACGGGAGTGGGTTGCCATGCCCTTCTCCAGGGTATCTTCCCAATCCAGGGATCGAACCCAGGTCTCTTGCATTGCAGGCAGATTCGTTACCACCTGAGTCACCAGGGAAGACCTTAGACAATAAGAAGTTGTGGCTTTGTTTAAAGTAGACCAGGTGCTTCCTTCTTTGGTTAGCGTGACTGTCTGCAGATATATGTGCTCCATAAGGAAGCAGTCTTTTCATTCCAAATCTTCTGTGAGCAAGGTTTTAACAGGGCCATTAATAATCTACCATGATTCAGCTATCCCACTTCTGGGTATTTATCCAAAGAACATGAAAAACACTCTTCTTAAAAGATATATGCACCCTATGTTTAAGCAATATTATTTATAATAACCAAGATGTGGAAACAACCTAAGTGGCCATCCATGGATGAATGGATAAAAAAGATGTAGTATACAAATACAGTGGAATACTGCTCAACTATCAAAAAGTTGAATTCTTACCATTTGCAACAACATGGATGGACCTTCAGGGTATTATGCCAGGTGAAATAAGTCAGAGGAAGCAAGATTAATACCATATTATTTCACTCCTTTGTGAGACATAAAAATAAATAAACAAAAAATAACAAAATAAATGAACAAACAAAGCAGACACATAGATACAGAGAAGAGTAGGGGTAACCAGAAAGGAAGTAGCAGGGTGGGCAAAATAGGTAAAGGTGATAAACTTTATGGTGATGGATGGAAACCAAATTTTGGGGATAGGCATGCTGTAATCTATACAGAAGTAGACGTATAATATCGTATATATGAAATATATGTTACTAACCAGTGTTATCTCAATAAAAAATAAATATTAAATAAATAACTATCAGCAACTGTTCACATGTGAAGTTTATGCTTGCTGAGGTGTATTAATTATAAGAGCTCAACAGACAGCCAAATTGGGCCCAGCCAACTACACCCAGTCCTGTATATATCAAAAGCAATACTGCATACCTTATGGTGGTTTTTTTCATCAGGTAGATAAATCAGGATGGAGCTACATGGATTTGACTATCTGCAATTAGCCTCTGATATTAACTGGTGTCAAAATAGCCAAATTTCTGTGTTTCTTCCCATGTTAGGTTTTCAGATGGCTCCAAAAACTGAGATCAGTTTAGAACACACAGTGTTAAAGGTCAAAAAGGGAGACAGTTTCTGAAATTAATTCAGTGAGCACTATATCATAGAGTTAATATATAAATCTAGCACAGATAGTCTACTGATGTTGGTAGGATTCTTAACTTTAAACAATTGATTATAAGAATTGATTTTATTTTGGTCAACAGATTTTCCACATGACGTATGATCTGGCCAGCGCCGTGGTGAGGATCTTTAACCTCATTGGCATGATGCTGCTCCTGTGCCACTGGGATGGCTGTCTTCAATTCCTGGTGCCACTGCTGCAGGACTTCCCGCCAGATTGCTGGGTGTCTCTAAATGAGATGGTTGTAAGTAATTCATGTTACTTTGCACTGTGTTTTCTACATTTTGCCAAAAAAGTTCTAAATATTTATGTTAGAATGATCTAATTATCCTCCTTAACTGGTAAGATAAAATTTTGCTTCTGTGGATATAAAATCAGACGTTATGTTCCTGTTTCTACAACTAAATTTTACTTATAGGAAATGGTCCGCGTGGCAGGGGTGGTGGTGGTGGTGTATATGTTATAGCTATGTTATAGATCTATTTTTAGATCTTACTCTGTGTATATTGAGACATTTTATTCAAAGGGACACATCCAAACACACACACACACACCTAAATCATAGTACTATGTTCTTTTAAAAATGCCTATTACTTAGAATAACTTCTTCTCCCTTTAAACATGATTTTAACGTTTATTGTGATCAAGACATGCAATTTTAAGTGTGGTTAAACATGAAGACATGTTACATGAGTATGAATGCAAATGAGATATGTATGACATGCAATGCTATTTCAGACAGTACTTCCATCTAGTGAAAATATCATGAAAAGATATCCCTTTAAACTTTACCATAGAAATATGTAAATATAAAATAAAAATCTGTGAAATAGAAGTTTGATTTCCAAAGTTAAATGTACTTAACTTTATTTTAATTTAAAGAGCATAAATACATAATTCTGCACTCACAAAGAACTGAAACAATGGTGAATATTTTTAGCATATATATTCACAAAGGTTTGTTTTCTCAAGTTCTCATGTTTTCTTTTTATATTACATTTAATAAAGTATTAACTGTGCATTAGAATTGCCTTCTCTTGTGTTTCACATTTTATAAGAGGCAAATTTTATGAGACTTTAACAAAATTTTAACTTTGGCGTAAATCAAATACCCTCCTCTTTCCCAGACTGTTCTGTCATTAACCATAGTTTATTATTGTGGAAATGACACTGACATCTGAATATACATTTTTATGTCCTAATAACTGAAGCTCAGGCTTTGTGTTTGAAGGCTAGAGGGGTTTATAGCATGTGTTAAGAAGACTGTCTTTTCTTCTGTCTTTTGTGTCTTATTCCTATGTGTTTTCCTCCCTGCTTTCCTCCCTCCCTTCCTTGCTCCATTCGTTATTCTTTTCACTCTTTTCTTTGAGACTTAGTGTTCACCTGGATCTGTCCTTCATTTCATTTATATCTGCTTAAAGCTCTCTGCCTTACAGAAGCCTCCCTCACCACCCTAATATATAACTCAGTTGGTTTATATTTTATCTTTAAAGAATTTAACAGCAGACACATACATACACATGGGCCTGCACAAACACACATACATCTGTCACTTATTATTTTTCTGTTTCCCCCACTGTAACGTAAATGCTATGCCGTTAGGTCAACGAATTTGTCTGATTTTGTTATATACTTTATCTCCGGTGCCTTGAATAGTGCCAGACACAGTAATTTGTTGTAACCTAATTGCTTATCATCAAAAATTTGAGAAACGTTCTAGATGCAACTTCTGATATCTAAAAATTAAATCAAGGAGTTTGATCAACTCACTTTTTAAATCTGTGTTTTCTCATTGATTATAGATATCACTTTTCTTATCACTGAAGAAGCAAAACGTAAAGACAATACAAAGATAGTAGGGGGTGAGGAAAAAAAACAAAAGCTCATATAAACACACTATTGACTGAATGAATAGTTATAAAAAGCACTAAATAACACTGCTGCCAAAATATGATTCATCATTGGTGCCAACTAATATTTAAGTTTGCAAATAATTTTTATTTTAAATTTTCTCTAGGTATCTTCCAAAAGTAGAAATTGTCATTATTGAAAGACTAAAGGGATTATTTTTAGGTATCCATAAATGGAATATAATTGTATAATTATAATGTTAGGAAATATACTACTTAATATGTGTAGTGGTAAGCACATTTAATGAAGAAACATTGTAATGTCTTACTCGTTTTTCTTTAAATACCCCTAGATGTACTAATTTGGGTCTGTGTGTGTATTTAATCTATCAGAGTCAAAGTTGTTACATTATGATGTTGATCAAAATACTTTGCCTGGGACATCCCTGGTGGCCCATTGGCTAAGACACTGAGCTTTTAATGTCAGAGGCCTGGGTTCTATCCCTTGTCATGGAACTAGATCCCACATGCTGGAAGTAGATCCCACATGCCTCAACTAAACCTGATGAAGCCAAATAAATAAATTATTAAAAATTTTAAAATCCTCTCCTTCATTTGCAATTTGCCTCTTCTAATTCTTTTTTTCTTTTTGGCTACAGTTTTGCAACAAAATTGGCTCCTGTTTTCTTTCATATTTATTTATTAAATTTTCTATGTTTAACTGTAATGTAAAGCATAGAAAATAATTGTCTTATGTTCAACTATAAAGACCAGAAAATTTTTCTATATTGTGAATATAAATGATATAAAGAGATAGCAACCATAAAAAATAATTCTTAGTCAATAGGGAATCTCAACAGTGTCATTTGACCTTGGAGATATGAAAGATGATTCTATGTAAATGCTACACTCAATATACCAACAGATTTGGAAAACTCAACAGCGGCCTCAGGACTGGGAAAGGTCAGTTTTCAATCCAGTTCCAAAGAAAGGCAAAGTCAAAGAATGTTCAAACTACTGCATAACTGCACTCATTTTATATGCTAGCAAAGTAATGTGTGAAATTCTCCAAGTTAGGCTTCAACAGTATGTGAACCAAGATCTTCCAAATGTTCAAGCTGGATTTAGAAAAGGCAGAGGAACCAGAGATCAAATTGCCATTATCCATTGGATCATCGAAAAAGCAAGAGCATTCAAGAAAAATACCTACTTCTGTGTCCTTGACTACTCCAAAGCCTTTAACTCTGTGGATCACAACAAACTGTGGAAAATTCTTACAGAGATGGGAATACCAGACCACCTGACCTGCCTCCTAAGAAATCTGTATGCAGGTCAAGAAGCAACAGTTAGAACTGGACATGGAACAACAGACTGGTTCCAAATTGGGAAAAGAGTACGTCAAGGCTGTATATTGTCACCCTGTTTATTTAACTTGTATGCAGAGTACATTATGTGAATGCTGCGCTGGCGGAAGCACAAGCTGGAATCAAAATTTCTGGAAGAAATACCAATAATTTCACATATGCAGTTGACACCATGCTTATGGCAGAAAGAGAACTAAAGAGCCGATGAAGGTGAAATAGGAGAGTGAAAAAGCTGGCTTAAAATCCAACATTTAAAAAGCTAAGGCTATGGCGTCTGGTCCCATCACTTCATGGCAAATAGATGTGAAAACAATGGAAAGATTTATATATTTATTGTCTTGGGCTCCAAAATCACTGCAGATGGTGACTGCAGCCATAAAATGCAAAGATGCTTGCTCCTTGGAAGAAAAGCTATGAGAAACCTAGACAGCATATTAAAAATCAGAGACATTACTTTGCTGACAAAGGTCCATATAGTCAAAGCTATGGTTTTTCTAGTAGTCGTGTATGGATGTGAGAGCTGGAGCATAAAGAAGACTGAGTGCTGAAGAATTGATGCTTTTGAACTGTGGTGTTAGAGAAGACTCTTGAGAGTCCCTTGGACTGCAAGGAGATCTAACCAGTCAAATCTAAAGGAAATCAACCTTGAATATGCATTGGAAGGACTAATATTGAAGCTGAAGATCCAATACTTTGACCACCTGATGCAAAGAGCCGACTCATTAGAAAAGCCCCTGATGCTGAGAAAGATTGAAGGCAGGAGGAGAAGGGGACAACACAGGACGAGATGGTTTGATGGCATCACTGACTTAATGGAGATGAGTTGGAGTAAGCTCTGGGAGATGGTTAAGGACAGGGAAGCCTGTTGTGCTGCAGTCTGTGGGGTCGCGAAGAGCTGACATGGCTAAGAGGCTGAACAATGATGTTAAAGTTCCCGAAAAATTTTCATCCGCCTCAACAAAACAAAGAGAAGTATATTTACGTACAAAGAAAGTTATAAAGTGAAAAGCCATTATAAGAAAGCACCCTATATTTACATTATCATGCTTATAGTATACAAGCCCTAGCACTTTGAGAAATGCTATTTTATTTATTTCTTGCAGCGTAAGAATGAGGTAAACACTGTTCTCCATTTTGCAGTTCAGAAAACTGACGATTAAACCAATTAATCATTCTCACACCTTTAGTAGTTTATAAAATCAAGGTTAGACTGCATATCTATTTGACTCTGTAGTTTCTGTTTTAAACCACACTTTAATATCTGATGTTATATAGATTACAGAAAATAGGAAAGAGAAGTTCCAAGAAAAAGAGACCTATAGTCACAGCACACCAATTAAAGTAAAAAGTCATTTATAAATCAGTATTTGAACTCTGACAATAAAAAGTGGCAAGTCTGATAAGAGACATAGCTGTAGAAAAACAGAAGTCAAATTGGGAAGGCCAAAATTGAGAAGCCAGATTAGGAGGATGCAAGACATGACTGATAGTAGTCATTTTGGGGTATGGGGTTAACGGCTGTGCTTTAACATTTGGCATTGGTACTAAACAATTTAACATGATGATTATGTAGAATGTTGAGTGAATTCCTTATATCTTCTTTCTTTTCCGTGTCATGTTCTTAAATGATTTATATTTTTAAATGCTATTTTGAATCCTCCTTAACCACTTTTGCATTTATATCTATGTTCTTATTTACACATGTATAATGTATATGTATTAAATCTTGCTTAAACACATAAGCATGTATTAATATATCTGTACACTTCTCTCTATATATATTTAAATTCTCCTTAATAATATTTGCAGGCTTCCCAAGTGGCTCAATGGTAAGAATCTGGCTGCCAAACAGGAGATGCGGGTTGGAACCCTGGGTCTGGAATATCTCCTGGAGAAGGAAATGGCAATCCACTCCAGTGTTTTTGCCTAGAAATTTCCATGGACAAAAGAGCCTGGAGGTTATAGTCCACGGGGTCACAAAAGAGTCAGATAAGACAGCAAATCAACAACAACAAATAATGTTTGCATTTTAATTTATATCCTTATTTATACATCTCTAGCTACTTATCCATATATGTGTTGTGATGAGAAATTCAGAGGAACTGCCATAACTATACTACATCCCTAATGGGTAATTTGTTCAGTAAATTTATTGTTACATTAATTTCTTTTAGCCAGTTCCTTTCCAGTCCTTATAAATTCCACTAAAATTATTCCTTAAATGCTGTTTTTTAAGAAGCCAACTGCTAAGCATCCTGTGCTACTTGAACTGATGAGATAAGAGATACTGAGTTACAAAAACCAACCTGAACAGGAATTAGTCTTGCTGTTCATTTGTAATATTTGCTTTTGTTTCATTCAAGAAATGTCTCATTTCTTGAAATTCATTCAAGAAATTATTTCTGCTTGAATCAAGCAAAAATGTTTGATATTTTGTCTGGATGAAGATCTTCAATTTGCCAGGTACCTAATGTTTGATAAGATTAATTTTGAAAATCTTGTCATTCCCTTGATACTTTGTGACTATGTTTTAGGTGTATCAGTTATACTAATATTGAAACTTGATTTTTAAAGGGATCAGAGGCAATGGGTTTTGGGGTTAAAATATGAAATATTATAAAATATTTATTTGAGAATCTAAGAAAATAAAAAATACGTATGATACATTTGAACTTGTATATTAATCATGACATAATTTAGGGAATGATTTTACAGAATAAATAAGAATTTGCAGCTAAGAAATACATTCCTAGAGCAATATTTCTCTAATTAAAGTCTGAAGATTTAATCTCAGAGAGTATACAGGTTTTCTCCTAGAAATCTTGTAACTAAATATATGGACACATGTTGGCAACAGTTTGAAATGTTTCAGTATAAACATATTATGAGTCTAGTATTGCCTGCCCTAGAGCAATATTTCTCTAATTAAAGTCTGAAAATTTAATCTGAGAGCATACAGGTTTTCTCCTAGAAACCTTGTAACTAAATATATAGACACATGTTGGCAACAGTTTGAAATGTTTCAGTATAAACATGTTATGAGTTTAGTATTGCCTGCCCTAAATCAACCTCTAGCTTTACTTTCGTAGTTGAAATGAATTGTGTCATGAGTTGCTATATATAATAATTATATCATATAGGATTAATAAATAAATGATCCATTTATAGTGGGTGAAGGCTAAATGACATAAAATTAGACATACAAACTCATCACCATAGACAAAATGGAGAACTAGGTTTGAAAAATAAGTCACTAATCACAATACACGTAATTTATGTGTTTAACTATATACTCTAGAAAAACTAGAGCTATAATTGTTTTTTAGTTGCTAAGTCCTATCTGGGTAGCCTTTCCCTTCTCCAGGGGATCTTCCCAATTCGGGGATCAGACATAGGTCTCCTGCATTGCAGGCAGATTCTTTACCAGCTGAACCACAAGGGAAGCCCAAGAATACTGGTGTGGGTAGCCTATCCCTTCTCCAGCCTATCCCTTCCCAACCCAGGAATAGAACCAGGGTTTCCTGCATTTCAGGTGGATTCTTTACCAACTGAGCTATCAGGGAAGCCCTTTAAACTACATACTCTAGAAAAACTAGGGCTATAATTTTTGCTGTTTAATTACTAAGTCCTGTCTGACTCTTTTGTGACCCTATAGACTATAGGCCACCAGGCTCCTCTCTCCATGGAATTTCCCTGGCAAGAATACTGGAGTGGGTTGCCATTTTCTTCTCCAGGGAAACTTTCCCACCCAGGGATCGAACTCACATCTCCTGCATTCTCTTCCACCGAGCTACCAGGGAAGCCCAGTGATATATAATAATCAGCACTATATTTACCTTGTATACAACTATTTGGTTTCAGAAAAATAAAAATCATCCATCACAATAAATTCAAATGGAAATGTGCTTATTAACTTATTGTTTAACATCTCATTTATAAATGTACATCTGTTTCAACTTTATAAGAACTTTACGGACAAGAAACATCTAGTTGTTATACTTGTATTTGAGTAATAATCATAATCAAAATGATTTAAGCCAACACAAAGATCATTTCTTATAATATTTTGTTTTGTTATTTGAAGGGGTCTGTGTATTATTTCATTCTGAGAGGTGCTGTTCTAAAGGGCAAGCAATATGCCTTCTAAGTATCTGTGTACCCCACATGTCCTATACCCATCCTGTGCATATTGCTAAGTAAATAATAATTGTTTATAACCAAACAGGAAATTAACAAAAAAGTGTGTGTAAAGGAGTCTATTGTGCATTTTGAATGTTATTCCTTGGAGTTTGTGTTATATAATAATTTGAACATCAAATTACTTCTTAAAAGATAAGTACTCACTTGACCAATTTGTAGGCAATATAATGTACTCAAAAGTCATACAGTCCAAATCAATGACCTTTTAGTGCCTTTCATATCTATGTAAATAACAATACCTTTAGAGATAAATTAGAATGAATGAACAATATTAAGATTATAAGAGGAAAAAAAGAGATATAAAGTGTCTGGAAGAGTCTAATTAATAAAGTTTATGTGGAGAAAATATGAGATTTGATTGAAAAATTGTAATTACTGAAAAATTTTGTTTTCCCTTGAAATAATATATCAGGGACACAGTACAAGAACCAAGAAGCCACACACTATGCGTATTTTCCAGCTCCCTTCCAATTGGATGGAACCCTTTGGGAGGGATGGTCCCTAGACATTGATTGACAGTATCATTGTTCTTCAATTGTTCCAACTCTTTGCAACCCCATGGACTACAGCACACCAGGCTTCCCTGTCCTTCACTGTCTCCTGGAGTTTGCTCAAACTCATGTCCAATGAGTCGATGATGACATGCAACGATCTCATTCTCTATCATCCCCTTCCCCTCCTACCTTCAATGTTTCACAGTATCAGGGTCTTTTCAGTGAGTTGGCTCTTCATTTCAGGTTGCCAAAGTATTGAAGCTTCAGCTTCATCATCAGCATTAGTCCCTCCAATGAATATTCAGGATTGAATTCCTTTGAGCCAGGAACCTTCAACAAAGAGTGGGGATTGAGGCTCTTCAGTCACTTCTAGCTCAAAAATTGTAGTAGTCAAAATAAATATGTGCTTAGGGGCTACAGTGGAAGGAGCTGTTTATTAATTTTAGAGAATAATTTGAAAAAAGGAATACATATTATTCATATGCAAGCTCCCATATATAAGTTAATATTGAAACTTAGCATGAATATGGAGAAGGAAATGGCAACCCACTCCAGTATTCTTGCCTGGAGAATCCCAGGGACGGGGGACCCTGGTGGGCTGCCGTCTATGGGGTCGCACAGAGTCGGACATGACTGAAGCAACTTAGCAGCAGCAGCAGCATGAATATATTATTATCTCTTGATATTCTAGCAAATATATAAAGATAAAATTAAAATAGACTCACTTTTTGTTTTGCAAATGCCATAAGAGTAATTAGACAGTGATTGATTGAAATAATATAACTAAAAAATGAAATTAAACATCTCAATTAAAAATATATCCTCTCTTGAGGTCTAACAGTATATTTTAGATTTGAATTCTATAAATTAGAAATTAATTATTAGGTTACTGATTTTTTTTTTCTAAAAGAAGATGTGTTGCCTTAACAGAGTTTTTAAAGTCCTATCAAAAGATACCTAATTTGCTGACAAGTCACTATGTAGCTTTACTGAAAAAGAAAAATACATTCATAGCTCTAATGAGTTATAATAACAAAGTAGGTCAGCAGACTGCTGAGTGCTCTGATTCTCCTTTGCCATCCTCATTCTGCCTATTAGGAAAGCCAGCCTGGTGACTCTTCCCTATTTTAGGGAAAGACAGCCTCATCACA
This sequence comes from Cephalophus harveyi, assembly GCA_006410635.1. NCBI lineage: Eukaryota > Metazoa > Chordata > Mammalia > Artiodactyla > Bovidae > Cephalophus > Cephalophus harveyi. The sequence goes on along the minus strand of SJYT01055893.1, from coordinate 248,826 downwards.
GAAGTGAAGCAATTCACATGCTGTCTTCTTCCTTGTCAGATGTGTATTCTTTTATTGGAAACAACATATGGAAATAACTTATAAAGTGATATTTTGTTTTCAAATGCAATGTACATTTTAGAAAAATTTTAACATGAATTATAGTCCCCTAATAGAAAATAATAAAGGATATTAGTTAAATTATATATTAGCTATGACTATAGTAGGATGTGAGAGTTGCTCAGTCATGTCTGACTCTTTGCAACCCCATGGACTGTAGCCCACCAGGCTCCTCTATCCATGGAATTCTCCGGGCAATACTAGAGTGAGTAGCCATTCCCTTCTCCAGGGGATCTTCCTGATCCAGGGATTGAACCTGGGTTTCCTGCATTGCAGGCAAATTCTTTACCTTTTGAGCCACCAGGGAAGTCAAGATGCTTCAGTGATAACAAATCCAATCTGTAAGTTCCAAAATTTTAGATAGACTAGATTTTAAATTTTGAATGACCAGTTGCTAGGTGAAGCACCATTCATGAAATTAACTTATCTAACAAGTGGTACCTATTAAAATTGGAAAATATCTTACTGTTCAATATTTTATCCAAGAAGATTAATTTACTAGCCTTTGTTCTCCATCTCTACTTATTATATTTGTATGAATACTGTGGAGACTTTCACAGATGAAATGTAATAGTACACATAACACATCATCTCATTTTTCTGAGTAAAAGGAAAACACATTCATTCCTGTTTTGCAGATGAATAGTCTAACCGAGAGAATTGTTATTAGGTTTATATGAAGCCAGAAGCAGACAGAATGAGAGCTGATGTACAGGCACTGATGTATGACAGTATGGGAGCTGATCAAATTTTTCCCTTGAATTAATACTGAACCTACTATAACATCTTATTTATCTCACTTCGTGGGCCCAAAAGAGCTTCATCCATTATTAATTGTCAATTCAGGTTTGTAGAAAACAACTATAAATCGATTGCACCAGTGGAAGACCTTGGAATACATACGAAAATATTTGAGAAACTCATTGCATTTTGTTGGTGTCTGTTGGTTTTTAAGGTTTATTGTTTTACTGCTTTCATAAAGCTAAAAGAATCTGGCAAAGAAAGATATTTTAACTCCCCATTTATTCTGAATTCCTCATTTACCAATGTTTTACATGAAGAAAGCCATGTGATATAAGTGAAGGATATAAAAAAACAACAGTGGGAACATTTTCTGAATGTTTGAACATTTTCATAGTCCCACTATATACTCCATTATTTCTGAGAAGCATTTTCTTATTTTTAAAGATGCAGTATATTCTGGAAATGAGTAGTCCCTATGAAAAACTGAATTTGGCTTGTGAATCTTTGGTTTATTTCAGTTGTATATATTCATACAGTATGCCAAAAATCATAGGCATTTTATCAAATAAGATATTAAGAATTTGTGCTAGAATCATTGGCTGGTCTTCTTTATGTTTTGAGACTATAGAGATGGGTGCAGTGTAATCACACTTAAATGCTTTTCTAATATTACCAGCCAGGAGCCTCAGACTCATAGCTCCAACAAAGTGAGAGTTCATTAACACCTGGCTCAGCTGTACAACCTGCTGACTCATACTCCATGCATAGAGTTGTGAGCACATTCATCTCTGGATTGTAACCATTTATCCTAATTGAATAGGTTTGATAATGAGGAAAAATCACATAGGAAAATTTGAGAATTCACTACCACATCTTTGTAACTTTAAAAAGATATGTAACAACAAACCATCATATAGTCTGTATAATCCAATAGCATTTTCCAGAGCGTAACATGAAATCAACAGAATTTTTCTTTAAATACATTCTGATAGAAATAAATATTGATTATAATATCTATTTATTATTACTATTGTTATTATTATTACTACCCACCAAAGCAATTGATTTATATACACAGAACATTTTGTGCTAGCCTTTGCCATTATGGTCAAGGTGATAATCTAAGATCCGGACTCATGCAAGTTTAGAAAGACCTTCTAGTATAATAATAATAATTTCAGTTGTTTAATATGAGGATGTAATTCAGTTTCACCATTTTAATTGGTTGCAAACTAGTTTTTGTTCTTTAGATGATTTTTAAATTTATGTAGTTGTTCTAAGGTCAGCTATTTATTCATATTTAAAAAAATATTTAGATAAAATTATAACATGATTGGGAAAAATACCATTTCAGATGGTACCCACTACTAGCTTGCTACTATTCCCAAGCTAAAAGTAAAGGATTAATGCTCCATTAAATGATTACATTCTGTCTAGTACTTTTGTAATTATGCTGTCAATTGGGTTGTCGATTCTTAAGGAAGATGAAAAAGCAAAAAGAAATTTGGCAGAAATATGTAATCAGTAAATCAAGTTAAAGTTGATATTATTCTACAGCAATTATGAAAGTCATTCTCCTGAGGGTAACTTTCCATTTCACTCATGGAAGTTATATTTTGTCTCTGAGATTTTGTTATTATTTTACCAAGAGATCAGAAGTTTAAAAAAAATAGCTCTTTAGAAAAGTATGGAAAAGATTCCATGCTTTAATTTTTATATAATGAACTATATAAACAAGAAAACCTTATAGATGATAGATCTGGATGCCACTTATATACAAAAACTTATGAGAATAACTTTCTAATATCTTCTAAAATATTTCTCGATAATTTAATTTGTATCATAATGCATTATGTTGAACAAATTATAGTGGTTTAGTATTCTCTAAGAATTAACTAATTAAAAAAGAAATAAGTAAAAGCCAAAGAATGGATGCTTTTGAACTATGCTGTTGGAGAAGACTTGAGAGTCCCTTGGAGTGCAAGGAGATCAAACCAGTCAATCCTAAAGGAAATCAGTCCTGAATTCATAGAAAAGACTGATGCTGAAGCTGAAGCTCCAATACTTTGGCCACATGATGTGAAGAACTAATTCATTGGAAAAGACCCTGATGCTGAGAAAGACTGAAAGCAAGAGAGAAGGGGGCGACAGAGGATGGGATGGTTGGTTGGCAGCACTGATTCAATGGACATGAGTTTGGGCAAGCTCCGGGAGTTGGTAATGGGCAGGCGTGCTGTACTCCGTGGGGTTGCAAAGAGTCGGACATGACTGAGCAACTGAACTGAACTGAACTGAAAAAATTAAATCATCACAGAATTTGAAAGAGAAAGAAAGAGGAAGCTAAACCCATTATTTTGTTGTTGTTTTCACTCAGCCATGTCAGACTCTTGTGACCCCATGGACTGTAGCCCAGTAGGCTCCTCTGTCCATGGAATTTTCCATGCAAGAATACCAAAGTTGGTTGCTATTTCATTCTCCAGGGGATCGGGATCTTCCTGACCCAGGGATCAAACCCATGTCTCCTGCATGGGTAGGTGGATTCTTTACCACTGAGCCACCAGAGCAGCCCAACCCATTATTTTACATAAGAATACAAAACAGAAGTAGGAGATAAGAAATAAATGGCTAAAGCAGTAAAAGATAGATTACCTTTTCTCCTTTGGGCTTTCTGTTCACAACTGAGGCCATCCACCATTGTCACTAGATGTCTTTGAAGCCTGTTCTTAGTCAAAGGAAAGGAAATGTATGCCTTTAGCATCAGCAGCTATTGTTCAAGATAACTGTTTTCTTTTGCTGATATAGTCTCAATAAGATCTTTTATTTCTCATCTAGTAAGTAAACAATATGTTTATGGGCATATTTCTACCCACTTCTTTCTAATAAACTAAGAATTAAAACTTCTATCCGGTATCTAACATTTAGTATATGCAATCAAGTATTATTATTATTTGGTTCTTTATGCATCTGTCAGTTTTGTGACATTCATTTACAACCATGCTCAGCAAATTATCTATATTCAGTGACGAATAAAGAGCTGATTAATTACAGTGTCCTAGCTTGCAGCACTTGTTTACCTTTTAAAGATACTTTTACATGCAATAAACAATGTTGTGAATATTATTATGACTAAAGAAGGAGACACTGAGAAGATCTGTCAAAGTTCACGCAGAAAGTTGGGATAGAACGAGATTTAAGGCAGCAGGATCCTGACTTACACTTGCCCCTGATTTCCATTAATGTATGAATGAAGACTGGCTGAAAACTTTGAAGAAATCTTATGTCCAGATGATTCAGTAAAATAAATTCCTGCCCCAGGACCTCTCTAAGGGAAGCAGTTTGAATGATATAAGTAAAACATATTGGCCTTGATTTCTATTCGAAAATGCATACATATGGGCATAATGGTACAAATTCTAAAATATTATCAGATTTGGGCTAAGATTGCAGTTGAAATATGTTTTTTTTTTTTTTAACATGAATTTCACCCAATTGGAATAGACCAATTGTCTATTGGTGTCAGGTAAGTGCCCATCTACTGGAAATGTAGTGTGTTAGAGAAGTTTGAAACAAAGAGGTACAGAGAAAACATTAATAAAATGGTATTGTTATCTTCCCGACCCAGGGATCAAACCCAGGTCTCCTGCATTGTGGGCAGATGACTAGAAGGTACTGAGCTAGTTAAATGGGGATGGGTTTGTGGCAAATCACAGCACTGGGAAAGGATATCAGTGCTGGAGGTGCACACTTACTCTCCATAAAGCAGACTAATGACAAATTCTTGGTTTACCCAATGGACAAAATTATTTTGCAAAGCATAATAGAAGTGATGAAAGTTTACTTTAAAATTATTGGTTAAGGTGGAGTGATAAGAATCTGAAAGGAAGAATGCAAGTAATCTTGAACTAACTATGAGAAATGCTATGATTGTAAAGTGGCTAAGCATGCTCAAGCTCTGGAAATTGATTGATTAGATTCAATTTCTGATTCTTTCATACTTACTAGCTGTGTGATCTTGGAAAAGAGATTTAGCCTATTTGTACCTTGGTTTTCTCATCTGTAATGCAGGGATTACAGGAGAAGGGAATGTGGGGATTATTGGGAAAGGAAATGGCAACCCACTCCAGTATTCTTGCCTGCAAAATTCTGTGAACATAGGAGCCTGGAGAGCTACAGTCTATGGTGTCACAGAGTCGGACATGACTGAGCATACATACACTATGGGCATGGCGATTATATTTACTTCACAGAATTTGGAGTGAATGAAGGAACTTATATGTGCCAAATATTTAGAACAGCTCTTATTATGTTTCACACCTCAGTACACATTATTAATAGTTGTAGTTGCATGTGAACTAGAGTTGATTTTCTTTCTGTAAATTAATGTATAACCATCTCGTTTAAAAAAAAAAAAGGATGATTTAAGAGCTTGAAGTAGAAGCTGATATACCATATATCTAGAAATACTAAATATTATATTAATATTAATATAATATTTAATATTAATATTAAATATCTAAAATATTAATTTTTATTAAACATTAAAAATGTTTGTAATACATAAGCCTGGGTAAAGAAAAAAAAAGAATCTGAGAGTAAGACTTTGCTTTTGTTTTCCTACCACCTACAGAAATACTAAGGAAAGTGGTTTGAACCCACAATGATGTCTGTAAATAAAACTTAAAATAAGAGAAACATTATTGACATTTATTAATACTTGGACCAAAGACCAGGAAATAAATGCCCCCTTCACCTGAGACTCATGAAATGGTAATATTAATAAATGACAAAATATGGACTATTTTCAGTTCAGTTCAGTCACTCAGTCGTGTCTGACTCTTTGCAGCCCCATGGACTGCAGCATGCCAAGCTTCCCTGCCCATCACCAACTCCTGCAGTTTACCCAAACTCATGTCCATTGACTCGATGATGCCATTCAACTATCTCATCCTCTGTCGTCCCCTTCTCCTCCCACCTTCAATCTTTCCCAGCATCAGGATCTTTCCCAGTCAGTCAGTTCTTTGCATCAGGTGGCCAAAGTATTGGAGTCTCAGCCTCAACATCAGTCCTTCCAATTTACACTCAGGAATGATCTCTTTTAGGATGGACTGGTTGGATCTCCTTGCAGTCCAAGGGACTCACAAGAGTCTTCTCCAACACCACAGTTCAAAGGCATCAATTCTTCAGTGCTCAGCTTTCTTTATAGTCCAAACTCTCACATCCATACATGACTACTGGAAAAACCATATCCTTGAATAGATGGACCTTTGTTGACAAAGTAATGTCTCTGATTTTTAACATACTGTCTAGATTGGTCATAATTTTATAGTAGTCATGTATGGAATATTTTCAATTTTGTTTAATAATTTAGTTTGTGGAGTGAAATATTTTAAACTGAATAGATGGAGTAAACTAGGAAAATTGAACTCCAAGTCAATACTTTGGTACTCCACATGGACTGGACCCATGATCCATGTGAATTGCTCCTTAAAATGGTGATATATTTGAGAAGAAATGATGAATTGATTGAATAGATTCTTTTATAAACCACAAAATGGGCAAAACACTGATTACCCATGGTATATGTAAATAATGCATGAATTGACAAAGAGAGAATGCAGAAAAATGCTGCTAAAGACAACCTGATGTTTAAGTGATTAAGAATTCACCTGCCAAAGCAGGAGACACAGGAGATGTTAGTTTCATCTTTGGGTCAGGAAGATCCCCTGGAGAAGGAAATGGCAACCCACTTCAGTATTCTTGCCTGGGAGATCCCATGGACAGAAGAGCCTCACAGGCTACAGCCCATGGGGTCCCAAAAGAGCTGGACCCGACTTAGTGACTAAACAACAATAGCAACAATATTTCATGTTAATTTCAAACAAAACTCTGCACTAAATTATAAAATAAGTCCTTTGTGAGCACTGAGAAAAGGTTGTGTTTGGTTAGAGAAACATTTAACCAAAGCAAGTCATAATAGCACAGACTTTTTCTCATTTTTCTTCTTTTATATGTATGATGTAAAAAAAAGAAAACGGTTTCTTGAAAACTTTGCTAAGGACATATGAAAGTCCACTCTTCGCTCTTTGAGATGGGGATTAGACTGCTATATGCAGTTTATATAGAGTTTTCTCAAAGTTTTCTGTCATGTTCTTCATGACATTTTATGACATATTTCAATTAACAAAAATAAAATTGGACAGGGCATGTTTTCTGCTCTCATACACTAAAATGCAGATTAATAGCTTGATGTCAATATAGAAAATGTTTAGTGGATGTCTGTAAGATATTGATGTCTTTTTAACATACTGATGTAATCTGAGGTGCTTTCAGCATATCAGCAATAACCTGGTTGAAGCCTCCAAAGATGAAGCCAACACAAAACATAAAAGAAATGGCTAATATACAATATTATAGATTAATATTCAAGAAGATCTTGTTATATAGGAAAATGAACTGAGTCTAATAGAATGGATTTCTTATGTGGCAAAATATAAGGTCTTATAATAATAATCAAAAAGAGGAAAGTATAGGAATCAAACATGGCTGAGTCAAGGATGTGAAAAATGCATAGGATTTTGATGACTGTAATTTCAGTATGTGTCAATAATTGAGATATTTCCCATGTTAAATAAATTTAAAAATTCTAACTGACAATAATTTTATAAGAAAAATACTTAGTTTAATTTTGGACATCAGATTCTAAGATCTGGTAATTCTATAGGCAATTATTTTCTGACCTGAAGATACACTTAATTATCTCTTGGAAATGTAAATGCTCACTGGTTATCTACTTTTATACCTGAAATTATACTTTTAAAACTAATTTTGATCCATTTAATTAATTTGTATGTAAGATAAATTAAAGACATCATGACACATTAATAATTAACTTTGATTTTTTTAAATAACTACTTTTCTCAAATAACTCAGTTGTTTATTTAACAGAGTATTTTGGTGTTAAGAAAGCATTAAAGGCCACTTACATATTGTAAAAACCTAGTGAGAGTGCAGATCAGAAATGGAATTATATAAAAATGAGCAAAGGAGATTTCATTATTTTCACAGTTAATCTTTTCAATTATTAATATGTAAACAGAAAACAAAGGCTCCTTATTGTGCAGTAGTTTTGTAGTGCATCACTTACTGTGTAGCTGAATTTAGTTCATAAATTATTATCACTCATTTTGACAGATCACTCCAATGAATCCTTTACTGAGAAACTTAAAAGTAATGTGGCTCTGCTTCCACAAACCATTAACATCTTGTCTCATTAGTCCTATTTTCCTTTATTACTTGTAATATGAAAAATCTCTAAAATTGTAATGAAATATTCTCCTAGATTAAATTAGTCTTTTGCTAGTTTCCATTTGGAGCACAATCAGAGCAAAAGATTACTTAAGTTGCAAGAAGACAGTCAGAAGCCTTGCATTTCACATTTGACTTCACCAAAAATAATGCTATTCCAAATATACTTATAATGCATCTGCTTGTTGGTTTTGCTGCTGATTGTTTTCATTACAACCAAGTTATGGAAAACTGAACTTAACAGTGTCTTAAAATTGCTTATCTCTTTATTTACAGATAAAAGAGATAATAGATTTTAAGTTAACTCCTCTATAAATCTTTCATTTCTGAAATTATATTTCTTTAGATAATCCAGAGCAAACATGGGAGAAGGGTTATAAAATAAATAACCAATCAACCAAACACCTATAACTAAACCCATCAATATAAATAGAACACAATTAATCAAAGCCTTTATATAGCTTTGGTTATTTATTTCCCAATAATTTGGTACAAGAATTCAGTGGTAAGAGAAAATACGGATAATATCTGAAAGTTATTTTAAAAAAACATTCCTGACTCCATTGGAATTAATGAAAGTTCAACCCAATTTAGCATATAGTGTCCCATGCTATACTTCACAGCATGCCACAGTTGAATATACATAATCCAAAAAGTTTGATTATCAAGCAGTAATTTAATATATTCTGTAATATTCTGTTTAAAATTACAGGAATAGAAAATAGTTCACCAACTTTAGAAACCAACAATTGCATATTACTGTAAGAGTCAACTCAATCTTTGGCTACAAATAATATAATTAATCTGATTTCAGTATTGACCATCTGGTGATATCCATGTGTAGAGTCTTCTCTTGTGTTGTTAGAAGAGGGTGTTTATTGTGAGCAGTGTGTTCTCTTGGCAAAACTCTTTTAGCCTTTGCCCTGCTTCATTCTGTACTCCAAGACCAAATTTGCCTATTACTCCAGGTAGCTCTTGTCTTCCTACTTTTGAATTCCAGTCCCTTATAATGAAAAGGACCTTTTTTGGGGGTGTTAGTTCTAGAAGGTCTTGTAGGTCCTCATAGAACTGTTCCTCTTCAGCCTCTTCAGCATTACTGGTTGGGGCATAGACTTGGATTACTGTGATATTGAATGGTTTGCCTTGGAAATGAATAGAGATCATTCTGTCATTTTTGAGATTGCATACAAGTGGTGCATTTCAGTGGAGAAGGCAATGGCACCCCACTCCAGTACTCCTGCCTGGAAAATCCCATGGATGGAGGAGGCTGGTAGGCTGCAGTCCATGGGGTTGCTAAGAGTCAGACGTGACTGAGCAACTTCACTTTCGCTTTTCACTTTCGTGCATTGGAGAAGGAAAAGGCAACCCACTCCAGTGTTCTTGCCTGGAAAATCTCAGGGACGGGGGAGCTTGATGGGCTGGTGTCTATGGGGTTGCACAGAGTCGGACACGACTGAAGTGATTTAGCAGCTGCATTTCAGATTCTTTTGTTGACTATGAGGGCTACTCCATTTCTTCTAAGGGATTCTTGCCCACAATAGTAGATATAATGGTCATCTGAGTTAAATTCACCCATTCCAGTTCATTTTAGTTCCCTGATTCCTAAAATGTTGATGTTCCCTTTTGTTTGACCACTTCCAATTTACTATGGACCTAACATTCTAGGTTCCTATGCAGTATTGTACTTTACAGTATTGGACTTTACTTTTATCACTAGTCACATCCACAAATGGGTGTTGTTTTTGCTTTGGGTGTATCTCTTCATTCTTTCTGGAGTTATTTCTCCACTCTTCTCTAGTCCCATATTGGGCATCTGGGGAGTTCATCTTTAAGTGTTGTCTTTTTGCCTTCCTTTTTATATTGTTCATGGGGTTCTCAAGGCAAGAATACTGAAGTGGTTTCCCATTCCCTTCTCCACTGGACCATGTTTTGTCAGAACTCTCCACCATGACCCATCTTGGTGGTGCTGCATGCCGTGGCTCATAGGTTCATTGAGTTAGACAAGTCTAACCTTGCTAAACAACGTAAAAACAAGACTGGGAGCTGACTGTGGCTCAGATCATAAACTCCTTATTGCCAAACTTAGACTTAAATTGAAGAAAGTAGGGAAAACCACTAGACCATTCAAGTATGACCTAAATCAAATCCCTTATGATTATAGAGTAGAAGTGACAAATAGATTCAAGAGATTAGAACTGAAAGACAGAGTGTTTGAAGAACTATGGACGGAGGTTCATAACATGGTACAGAAGGCAGTGACCAAGACCACCCCCAAGAAAAAGAAATGGAAAAAGGCAAAACAGTTGTCTGAAGAGGCCTTGTGAATAGCTGAGAAAAAAAGAGAAGCTAAATCAAATGAGAAAAGGAAAGATATACCCATTTGAATGCAGAATGCCAAAGAATAGCAAGGAGAGATAAGAAAGACTTCCTCAGTGATAAATGCAAAGAAATAGAGGGAAACAATAGAATGGGAAAGATTAGAGATCTCTTCAAGAAAATTTGAGATACCAAGGGAACATTTATTGCAAAGATGGGCACAATAAAGGATAGAACTGGTATGTACCTAACAGAAGCAGGCAGTATTAAGAAGAGGTGGCAAGAATACACAGAAAAACTGTACAGAAAAGATGCTCATGACCCAGCTAACCGCAATGATGTGATCACTCACCTAGAGCCAGATATCCTGGAATGTGAAGTCAAGTAGGCCTTAGGAAGCATCACTAGGAACAAACTAGTGGAGGTGATGGAATTCCAGTTAAGCTATTTCAAATCCTAAAAGATGATGCTGTGAAAGTGTTGTGCTCAATATGCCAGCAAATTTGGAAAACTCAGCAGTGGCCACAGGACTGGAAAAGATCAATTTGCCTTCCAGTCCCAAAGAAAGTGAAAAGTGAAGTGAAAGCAAAGTAGCTCATTTGTGCCCAACTCTTTGTGACCCATGGACTATAGCATACGAGGTTCCTCCATCCATGGAAGTTTCTAGGTAAGAGTACTGGAGTGGGTTGCTGTTTCCTTTCTCAGGGGAATATTCCTGACCCAGGTATTGAACCTGGGTCTCCAGCATTGCATGCAGATTATTTTGCCATCTGAGCCACCAGGGAAGCTCCCAAAGAAAGGCAATGCCAAAGAATGTTCAAACTACCACACAACTGTATTCATCTCACACACTAGTGAAGTAATGCTCAAAATTCTCCAAGGCAGGCTTAAACAGTTTCTGAACCATGAACTTCCAGCTGTCCAAGCTGGATTTAGAAAAGGCAGAGGAACCATAGATCAAATTGCCAACATCCGTTGGATCATCGAACAAGAAAGAGAATTCCAGAAAAATATCTACTTCTGCCTTATTGATTATGCCAAAGCCTTTAACTGTGTGGATCAGAATAAACTGTGGAAGATTCTTCAAGAGATGGGAATACCAGACCATCTTACCTTCCTCCTGAGAAATCTGTATGCAAGTCAAGAACCAAGATTTAGAACTGGACATGAGACCACAAACTGGTTCCAAATTTGGAAAAGAGTATGTCAAGGCTATATATTGTCACCCTGCTTATTTAACTTATGTGCAGAATACATCATGTGAAATGCCAGACTAGATGAAGCACAAGCTGGAATCAAGATTGCCAGGTTATCAATATGAGGTTATTGATAACCTCATATATACAGATGACACCACCGTTATGGCAGAAAGCAAAGAGGAACTAAAGAGTTTCTTTCTCAGGGGAATATTCCTGACCCAGGTATTGAACCTGGGTCTCCAGCATTGCATGCAGATTATTTTGCCATCTGAGCCACCAGGGAAGCTCCCAAAGAAAGGCAATGCCAAAGAATGTTCAAACTACCACACAACTGTATTCATCTCACACACTAGTGAAGTAATGCTCAAAATTCTCCAAGGCAGGCTTAAACAGTTTCTGAACCATGAACTTCCAGCTGTCCAAGCTGGATTTAGAAAAGGCAGAGGAACCATAGATCAAATTGCCAACATCCGTTGGATCATCGAACAAGAAAGAGAATTCCAGAAAAATATCTACTTCTGCCTTATTGATTATGCCAAAGCCTTTAACTGTGTGGATCAGAATAAACTGTGGAAGATTCTTCAAGAGATGGGAATACCAGACCATCTTACCTTCCTCCTGAGAAATCTGTATGCAAGTCAAGAACCAAGATTTAGAACTGGACATGGGACCACAAACTGGTTCCAAATTTGGAAAAGAGTATGTCAAGGCTATATATTGTCACCCTGCTTATTTAACTTATGTGCAGAATACATCATGTGAAATGCCAGACTAGATGAAGCACAAGCTGGAATCAAGATTGCCAGGTTATCAATATGAGGTTATTGATAACCTCATATATACAGATGACACCACCGTTATGGCAGAAAGCAAAGAGGAACTAAAGAGTTTCTTGATGAAAGTGAAAGAGGAGGAGGAGTAAAAAACTTAAAACTCAACATTCAGAAAACTAAGATCATGGCATCCGGTCCCATCACTTCATGGCAAATAGATGGGGAAACAACGGAAACAGTAAGAGACTTTATTTTGAGGGCTCCAAAATCACTGCATATGGTGACTGCAGCCATGAAATTAAAAGACACTTTCTCCTTGGAAGAAAAGCTATGACCAACCTAGACAGCATATTAAAAAGCAGAGACATTACTTTGCCAATAAAGGTCCACCTAGTCAAACCCTTGGTTTTTCCAGTAGTCATGTATGAATGTGAGAGTTGGACTATGAAGAAAGCTGAGTGCCAAAGAATGATGCTTTTGAACTATGGTGTTGGACAAGACTCTGTGAGTCCCTTGGACTGCAAGGAGATCCAACCAGTCCATCCTAAAGGAAATCAGTTCTGAATATTCATTGGAAGGACTGATGTTGAAGCTGAAACTCCAGTATTTTGGCCACCTGATGCAAAGAACTGACTCTCTGGAAAAGACCCTGATGCTGGGAAAGGTGGAAGGCAGGAGGAGTAGCGGACGACAGAAGATGAGGTGGTTGGATGGCATCACCAACTCAAAGGACATGCGTTTGAGTCAACTCTGAGAGTTGGTGATGGACACGATAGCGTGGCATGCTGCAGTCCATGGGATTACAAAGAGTCGCTCATAACTGTGGACTGAACTGAACTGAACTTATAAATTTCAACTAAATCGATAAATAGATAGAAATCTTTGCTTTCTAAAAGTACAATTTAATAAATTAATTTGACCTCACATAGAAAATAATAATTGCATAATAACTTAAGGCTATCAAATTAACTTGCACGCATTTTAAAAATAAATAAAAAGGAAAACACAGTTCCATTGTAAAGTGTTACCCAGACATTATCTGATCTAACCGAACTGACTTCAAATGAGTCACAAGCTTAAATGTCTATACCAGCCAATCCAATAACATTGATACCTGTATTAGACCAGGTTTAAAATAAAAAGCAGCCATTTGCCTCTGGTCAACCAGGCAAATCTTACCCTGTCTAAGGAACACAGCTGCCAAGAATGATCAAGGACAGCTGGATACACACAAACACACATACAGACTTGCACACAGATACACACATACACAGCATACCTTATTTTATTTTGCTTCAGGTTATTACATTTTGCATTTTTGGAGTTTTTTACAAATTGAAAGTTTGTGGCTACCCTGTATGGAACAAGTCTATAGGCTCCCTTTTTGCAGCAGTATTTGCTCACTTTGTGTCTCTGTGTCACATTTAGGTAATTCTTGCAATATTTCAAACTTTTTAAATTGTTACTATATTCATTATGGTGATGTGATCAGTTAGTTTTGATGTCACTATTACAAAAGGGTTACAATCCACTCAAAGCTCAGATGATGATTGGTGCCTTTTAGCAATAAAGTATTTTTTAAATCAAGGTATACACATTTTTTTTTTTTTTACACATAATACTGCACATACTTTATATGTACTGGGAAACAAAATATCCCTATGACTCACTTCATTGTGATACTAGATTTATTTCAGTGATTGAAAACCAAGCCCATAACATCGCTGAGTTATGCCTGTAAACACAAAAGATATATATACATACACAAGTATACATGGATATATATCAACTATATATTATTTAATTATATATATATATTATTTTACATAATTATTATTTTTTGAAAATGATGTGCCAAAAGAAAAAAAAAAACAATAAGCTTGATTTAGATCCAGTAGGCCATCAGTTTCCAGCTTATTTAGTTCATAGAGTTGAAACTGGAATTATAGGCTTCCTGCCTGCATTCATTGGTCTTTTCTTTGCAGACTCAGGCTCTAATAGAATTTCTCCTTTCTACTCCATTTACAAAAGGGAAAGAAGACCAATTAATGTAAAAGGGCCCTGAGGAACATGGGAGAAAGGGAAATTTGACCACATTAGTGAGTCAGCCTTATGGTAATGATAAAATCAAAAACATATCCAGCATCTTAAATTTATCACTAGAGATGTTTTTCAGTTTTAAGTATGAAGTGTCTTGGCTGGACTAAAAATGATTTGGAAGAATATCATACATGTAATTAAATATAAGACTTCCTCTCCCCACACCACAGTATCTATTTGCATCCACTTATTTGCATGCGATTAGGATGCAATAACAGCTTTTTTATGTATTCTCTCTCTGTCTACTTATCTACCTTCTTACCTATTTATTTACTGAGTGGCTATTCATATACCCCAGCGGGAAGATAGATTGATAAAACAAAATCTTGCCCTAATAGTTGTCTATTTTTACCCAGGAATGTACAAAATAAACAGCTGTAAAAGATAATCTCAGGCAGCACAAATCCTACTAAGAAATCTAAAGACAGAACAGAGTACAGTGACCTGGGTCAAGCAGATCTATTTAAAGGCGAGTAGTCCTGGATGAAGGGACAGCTGACTGGTGGCCTGAGTGGCATGCGAGAGGAATACAAAATTGATGTTGGAAAGATAGGCAGGGGCTAGCCAAATCACAAAGCGTCTTGTAAACCGCAGGAAGATGTGAGGTTTTCTTCTCTGTAAAATGGAGAAACGAATGAGACCCAGCGAGAAGCCCTGCGTTGTGAGAAGCCCTTCCAGGGTAGAAAGCAGAGGAGGAAGTCCTACTTTCTCGTTTTACAGAAAAAGTTGCAGCCCCAGGTGCTAAGGGGCAAGGGCGTGAGTGCATGTCTAAGCACGGTGACAGAGGCTGGGGCAGCGGAGTCCAGAGCAGTGCAGAGGTCAGCTGTGTGTAACGAAAGCTCCAGACAGTGGAGCAGGGCAAAACCAGCAGCAAGGGAGTGTGCCCTGATTAGTGGGTCCAGCCATGGGGCAGCAGCTGCCCTCCCTCCAGGGAGAGCAAAGGAGCACAGTGGCCTACATACATAGATCAGACTGATCTGAGACACGCGACACATTCCTTAGCATTTCAGGTGGAAAGGGGGGCCCAGGTTTCTTCAGTCACATAGGTGGGAGAGGCTAACAACTTAATTTAGGTATAAATGCTAAGCTGACCTCATGTTTTTCTAATGAGAAATAATTTGGTTAGACTTGTTCTTTTGTTATGTCAGTCAGTCAATGAGTATTTATTGATTGTCTGCTCTGTGCCAGGCACTGCTGATGGTACTATTATTCCTGCCTTGGGAGTTCTACATGTGAATTGAACTTGTTACTATACAAGGAATAATTGGGGCTAAGCTTGACTTCTGCAAGTATCATGTTCAAGAATGAAAAACCGAAACAAAGGTTTGACTTCTGGCAGTCTCGGACCTTTTGTGATGCTTGAGTTCGTTGATTGCTGTTTTTTGTTTTATTTATTTATTTAGGCTGGATCAGGTCTTAGTTGAGGCACAGAGAATCTTCACTGCAGCACGTAGGATGTTTCATTGTGGCCCACGGACTCTCTAGTTGTGGCATGAGGGCTTAGTAGTTGTGGCATGAGGGCTTAACCATCCTCCCTTGAATGCAAGGTGGATTCTTAACCACTGGACCACCAGGGAAGTCCCTCTTGATTTCTTTCTGACTTCATTATTTGCAGTATTCTCAAGCACAAATTTAAGCTGATGCTTTGTTGATGTGTACTGGAACAACTATTACATTTTGTTCCTTTTTTGTCATCCCCATAATCTCCTTTAATATCACTACTTCTAAGAAGTCTTTGTAAAAATACTCTGTATACTTGCATTTATGTCAAATAAAATCATTAGGGATCCGCTTTAAAATGCTTAGGCTACACTTGTAAAAGTAATATACTGTTTGTCCACTTGCTGTCTTTAACTCCGGGGAACATTTTTTTTTTTTCATCTCCATGAGCCATTTGCTCTATTTCACTCCACATATATAGTGATACAGGGTGACTGGAATAACTTAATGGAAGCCAAACTCTCTTTGAATAAAAGGGAAATTTGTGTATGGCGTTAAAGACTGTTCTAATTTCATTTTTTACATGTAGCTGTCCATTTACCCCAGCACCATTTATTGAAGACACTGTTTTACCACCATTGTATAGTCTTGCCTCTTTTGTTGTAGATCAGTTTGCCATAAGTGCATGGGTTTATTTCTGGGCTTTCTATTCTGTTCCATTGATCTATATTTCTACTTTTGTGCCAATACCTGTTTTGATGAATGGATTAAAGACCTAAATGTGAGATCAGACACTATAAAGCTCTTAGAGGAAAACATAGGCACTCTCTGACATAATTCATGGCAATATCTTTTTCAATCTGTCTCGCAGAGTAATGGAAATAAAAATAAACAAATGGGACCTAATTAAATTCAAAAGCTTTTGCACAGCAAAGGAAACCATAAACGAAATGAAAAGACAACCCACAGAATGGGAGGAAATATTTGCAAATGATGTGACCAACAAGGGATTAGTCTCCAAAATTTACAAACAGCTCATGTGACTTAATACCATCAAAACAAACAACCCATCAAAAAATGAACAGAAGACTTAAATAGACATTTAAGAGGTATAGATGATGAATGGGCCTGTGAAAAGATGTCAACATCATTAATTCTTAGAGAAATGCAAATCAAAACTACAATGAGGGATCACCTCACATCAGTCAAAATGGTTGTCATCCAAAAATTCACAAACAATAATGCTGGAGAGTGTATAGTGAGAAGGGAGTCCTCCTACACTGTTGGTGAGAATACGGATTGGTACAGCCACTATGAAGAATAGCTTGGAGGTCCCTTAAAAAAGTAAAAATAGAGCTACCACGTAGTCCCGCAATCTCATTCCTAGACATATATCCAGAGAAAATGTCATCTGAAAGGACACATGCACCCCAGTGTTCACTGTAGCCCTTTTTACAGTAGCCAAGACATGGATGCAACCTAAATGACAGAGGAACGGATAAAGAAGACATGGTACCCATAGACAAATGGAGCATTACTCACCCATCAAAAAGAACAAAATAATGCCATTTGCAGCAATATGGATGGATCTAGAAATTGTCAAACTGAGTGAAGTAAGTCAGAGAAATATCCTATAATATGGCTTATATGCAGAATCTAAAATAAATGATATAAATGGACTTATTTACAAAACAGAAACAGACTCATAGACTTAGAGAACAAACTTATGGCTGCCAGGGGGGAGGGGTAAAGGGAAGGGTTGAGGGAAGGGATAATTAGGGAATTTTGATTGACATGTATACACTGCTATATTTAAAAATGGATAAACAACAAGGACATACTATATAGCACAAGGAATTCTGTACAATATTATGTAACAACCTAAATGGGAAAAGAATTTGGAAAAGAATAGGTACATATATATATGTGGGTTTCACTGATGGCTCTACGGGTAAAGAATCCGCCTACAAGGCAGAAGACACAGGAGATGCAGGTTCGATCCCTGGGTCAAGAACATCCCCTGGAGGAGAAAATGGTGACCCACTACAGTATTCTGGCCTGAAAAATCCATAGTCAGTGGAGCCTGGTGGGCTACAGTCCAAAGGGTCGCAAAAAGTCAGACACAACTGAATGACAAGTTCACATGTATATGTATAACTGAATCACTTTGCTATATACCTGAAACTAACACATTCTTAATCAACTAAAGTCCAATATGAAATAAAAAGTTAAAAATGAATCAATAAATAAAAGAAAAATTTGAATATTTCCTTCTAAAAAAGACAAAAGTAACATATTTACATTTCCTTCTAAAAAAGACAAAAGTAACATATTTACAATATTTATCACTTTAACTTATCATTATATTTCATTATTTTCTTTTCCTAGAAGAAAAACTAACCAGAAATATTATTCTGTGTATTTAATGTAAAGGCTAAGATATCAGTTGGTTCATGATGTTTCCCTGATAATGATATAGTTTTCTTCTCTGAAATTTGATTTTATCAAATTTGAACAATAGCCACTCTGAAAGATATATGGAATGATATTAGAAACAAAGAGAGATTTTCTCTGAGTCATATATTTCAGTTTAAGAGAAAAAGTTACACTCAGGCTCCTATTTGTTTTTCTCTCCTCACTCGATTACCTAACACTTTTGTGAAAGAGAAAACTACACTTCAATTCATAGGGAAACTATTTCTTATTGACCTTCCAGTGAAATTTGAATTGATTACTGGTGGTTGAAAACATAAAATAATCAATTTATTAAATGGAGATAGGGATTTATAGGAAAAAAAGTGAGAATGCACACAGAGCGTTCATTGAATTATATCATCTAGTCCTGTATGAGAGACACAAATTTTCTTTTAATGAAAGAAAGCTATTCATGGGGCCTAGGGGGTATTGAGAATATCACAAAATTCTTTCAGGGCAATTGCTGTCATATTAGGCATGCGATAGGCTGTCCATGATTATTTTCACAGAAATTGCTATGAAGAAAGACATAGGACTATAAGAGACATACTCATCCACTATTGTGGATGAAACAGGGAATCTCTCATTTTACTTGGCCTTCTACTTAATATTTGTGCTCACTATATATTAGGAACCCCAATGTTCACACCATCTCATTTAATCATCCTCAAATCTAAAGTGTGAATTGCTAGTCTCAGTTTTATATGAAGACACTGGAGTTCTGAGTCCTTAATATTTCCATTGTAAGTAGTAGAGCTGAGATTTAACTCGAGTTTGTCTAATTCTGAGCTGCAAAAGCTCTTTAATGGCTTAATCATTCTGTCTTAATATCTAGGACTTTATTGATTAGTGTCTTAGCTCAGGCTACAATAAAAAATAATACCACAGAGTAGATGGCTTAAACGATAGATATAGAGGATAGGAAGTCCAAAACTAAGGTGTCTCTCATTTGGGTTCCTGGTGAAAGCTGTCTCTCGGGCTTGCAGATGACCATTTTCTCACTGTCCTCACTTGGAGTGGAGAGACTAAACCCTCTGGTCTCTTACTATAAGGTTTCATGACTAATCCCACCATGAAGACCTCATGTTCGTGACTTCATCTAAGCTAACTGCGTGCCTCCCAAAGCTCCATCTCCAAATACCATCACATTGGGAGTTAGGGCTTCAACATACAAGTGGACAAAGTGTATGTGTGAGGGGCAAGGAGACACAATTTTGTATATAGCCTCTAGTCTGTTTTAATTCTTAATTCCAGTTTAACCCCAACCTGGCACATTTTTCAGGTGGTCAAAATTGGATGCAGCAGCATGCTAATATTTCACCTGATGTGGCAGCCAGTTGTTGATGATCCTGCCTCCTAAGACTCACACTTTCCACATTGTACCAGGGTTGGTCTGTGTTATCAAATACACACACACACACACACACACACATATGGTAGAAGTGCATCTCCTGTTTTCCGTGTCTCTGTGTTTCTCATTCATTGCAGGGGGTTGGGAGAGAAGGAGGGGTGTGGGAAGCCAGCTGCCATGTGTGAGCTGCCGTGACACTAAAGTGTCCTGCCAGAAGACGTATGAGGAGGTGAAAGTGAGTCCTCCAGTAGTCCTTTGGACCATATGTGCCTGTCTTATTTTTGGACTGACCCTCTCAGAAGAGATCCTGAACCAGAGTTACCCAGATAAGCAGCTCCTTGATCCCTGATTCTCAGAGATTATGAGAATAGAGGTGTTGGTTACTTTAAGCTGTTCAGTTTTTTGAACAATTTGCTGCACTACAATAGAATACTGATAATCTTGGCATTATATTTTTTTATTTTATGCTAATCTAGCCGAAGTAGCTTTCAAGCCATTTCTCTTCTCCACTTAAAACCTGCATTCTTTATGAAAGTTTTCGTTCACTTTGCTACTCTCAGAATTTAAAGTTGTGTCCTGCGTTAAGTGCATGGTATGACAAATTTGTCATATGAATACCATGAATGTCAATGGAGGTCATTAGGAAATATTCTTGGAAATAGTACAATGCCTTCACTATAAATTAAGAATTTATGGTTACTTGGAACCAAAATAAAGTTTGTCTTTTCACTACTTTGGAGAAAGTATTGCTAAGCAAATTAAAAAAGCATGTGTATGTAAAAATAAATTTAAATATATTAAGTAAAAACATTTCATAATTTATACTTTGTAATCGTGTTTACATTTATTCATGTCAATGGTTACAACACAATGGTTTTGATTCTCCTATGTGACTTGAGCATATCCCATTTATTTATGTCTACAAAATGCACTACATTAGCATATTTTTCAGAGAAGGCAATGGCACCCCACTCCAGTACTCTTGCCTGGAAAATCCCATGGATGGAGGAGCCTGGTGGGCTACAGTCCATGGGGTCGCTAAGAGTTGGACATGACTGAGCGACTTCACTTTCGCTTTTCACTTTCATGCACTGGGGAAGGAAATGGCAACCCACTCCAGTGTTCTTGCCTGGAGAATCCCAGGGACGGGGGAGCCTAGTGGGCTGCCGTCTGTGAGGTCACACAGAGTCGGACACGACTGAAGCAACTTAGCAGCAGCAGCAGCATATTTTTGCTAGTGTAATTCCCAATTGATACTTAAACTGGCATCAAAACTGGCATTTCTTAATGTAATACACTGTTTCTTACCACCAATTTTTTAAAGTTGATGTATAATTTATTTACAATGCTGTGTCAGTTTCAGGTGTACAGCAGAGTGATTCAGTTATACCTGTGTATGTACTGGGTGAACAACCCAATATATTTTAGTCAACCCTATGTAGATAGATACATAGATTAAAAAAGAAAAAAATATATACATATATATATATATTCCCCCTCAGGTTCTTTTACATTATAGTTTATTACAAAATATGGAATATAGTTTCTGTGTCTCTGTGCTATGTAGTAAGTTTTTATATATTTTATATGTGGCAGTATGTATCTGTTAACACCAAACCCCTGAACATACTCACCTGGGTCTACAGCAGAGATATTTGGTGTTTCAACATTAAGAAGACAATATCATGCCAAGCAGAGTACTAGATAGGAGATTAGAAGCACTAGGCTTTAATCCAAGTTTTCCTTTTCTGCATAGTTTAATCTTATAAACAGAACTTATTTTCCATGAGTTCTCTTTACATATCTGTAAAATGAGGATGTTGGACTATTAGGTGTTAGCCTTAGAATTCTTAGCATTCAGTGAAAAACTGAGGAACAATACGTGATATGTATTAAAAAGAAATGTTGCTGATCTGGCTCAACTAGGGGTAGGACCCTGGAGTTCAGACTTTCATCTCCCCACATCCTTCAAAAGCTCTGTCGGTGTTGGTGGAATCATGGTGTGACATCCCAATGGATTAGATGCTCTCTAGAGCTATTGTATTTATAATATTCCAAATTTTTATTCAGTAGAACCCACTTAACAGTTATGTTGCCTTCAATGGAAAATGAAGTTTGAATAAAGTGCTTTTCTTTTGGAGCTCTTATCAGTTCATAAGCACTTTTTACTGGCTCATAAGTAAATTTTTGTTGTTGTTGCTGTGGTTGTTTAGTGGCCAAGTCATGTCTGACTCTTTGCAACCCTATGGACTGTAGTCCACAGGCTCCTCTGCCCATGGGCTTTCCCGGGCAATAATACTAGAATAGATTGCCATTACCTTCTCAAGCCCAGATAAATATTACCATTTCATTATCATTATATCATAATTAGTGACCTCTATACGTAGGCCCATAAAAGAATTCAGTGGGTTTAAACAACCTCTCCTATGAAATAAATAAATGTAACAAGTAACTCAGGTGTGATAAAATGCAGAATCTCCTCTCTGCCTTCAACATCAGATGTTTGAGCTAAGAAGAATATCTGCAGCATCTCTTATAATCTGTTGGGTTTAGGTAACAAACTTGATACTGACTGTGTGTGCTGGGCTTAAAACCCATTGGACAAACCCTAAAGCTCTAAGTAATTTACTTGCCAAAATAAAATAAAAACTGTGGGAATGAGCAGATCTGCACCATAAGTAGGGCTTATCCACGGACATTCACAGAAGCCATACAGCATGTTACACACAGTACTGTCACTGCATGCTTCGAGTCATGTATTTATATGCACATATATGTTACATATTTGTAAACACAGAGGAAATTGAAGCTTAGTCTTTTTTGTTAACATGCATGAGATAATTTGGGAAGTCCAGATAAAATGCCCAAATGATGAAATCTTCAGTATAATTAAGTGTTCTGCTGCTGCTAAGTCACTTCAGTCGTGTCCGACTCTGTGCAACCCCATAGACGGCAGCCCACCAGGCTCCCCCGTCCCTGGGATTCTCCAGGCAAGAACACTGGACTGGGTTGCCATTTCCTTCTCCAGTGCATGAAAGTGAAAAGGGAAAGTGAAGTTGCTCAGTCGTGTCCGACCCTCAGCGACCCCATGGACTGCAGCCTTCCAGGCTCCTCCGTCCATGGGATTTTCCAGGCAAGAGTACTGGAGTGGGGTGCCATTGCCTTCTCCGAATTAAGTGTTCTAATTCAGTATAATTAAGTGTTCTGATGAGCAAGAACTTCATTTGGTTTCTGGAGGGGCAGGGTCATGTGAAACAAATCTGAAATGCACATTCTCTTGAAAACAGGTCAATATTTCACTTTCACAGATTGATTTTCCTTAAATGTTCTATTGAAGAAAATAGTAGCTCTAATATTTATTCATTTTACCATGTTTGGGTGACTTTTTTGTTTCTTTTATCTTTTTGGTGTGAATTGACATTTCTTTAAAGAATGTTACTAGGAAATGTCATTGAGCGTGTTGACTACTGTTGGTAGATTCCAGATTGCCAAAGTCTCATATAATTTCTTTTATTCTCGTCATAGATTTTTAAACCCACACCCCGTCTCCAAAAGTGTTATAAACAGTTTATTCTTTTTTATGTCTAACTGATCCTTTTGATTTTTTTAAATGTAGTCCATGTCATTAATAAAACCTACTTGCCTGAGCTTTTTCTAGAGTATAATTATGATATTTTTTTATTGACAGCTTTTTCTAGTTCTTTCTTTCTAGAATCTATTTACCAAAAAGCCAAATCTGTCTCATCTTCTTTCTTTATATTTCACTTTACTGAAAAAACAGAAGTATTATATAATGGGATGAATAACTTTTCAAAGGAGTTCGAAACAAAACAACAAATGGATAAGAAACTGTGGTACATATACACAATGGAATATTACTCAGCCACTAAAAAGAATACATTTGAATCAGTTCTAATGAGGTGGATGAAACTGGAGCCTATTATACAGAAAAACACTAATTCATTGTACTAACGCCTATATTTGGAATTTAGAAAGATGGTAATGATAACCCTGTATGTGAGACAGCAAAAGAGACACAGATGTATAGAACAGTCTTTTGGATTCTGTGGGAGAGGGCGAAGGTGGGATGATTTGGGAGAATGGCACTGAAACATGTATATTATCATATATGAAACAAATCACCAGTCCAGGTTCGATGCATGATACAGGGTGCTCAGGGATGGTGCACCGTGATGACCCAGAGGGACGGGACGGGATGGGGAAGGGGGTGGGAGTGGGGTTCTGGATGGGGAACACATGTACATCCGTGGTGGATTCATGTCAGTGTATGGCAAAACCAATACACTATTGTAAAGTAATTAGCCTCCAATTAAAATAAATAAATTTATATTAAAAAAATGAAATAATATACTTTTACTAGTTCTTTTCTTCAAAAGATACATCAGAGTAATAAAATGCCTTGATAATATTCAAGCTTCAGCCATCAAATTCATATATTTTAAAATTTTTCTACAGTAATAAATTTTCCCTTTTCAATAACACAAATTAGTGATTTCATTATTTACTTAATAAATTCATAATATAAATTGTATCTTTTATTTTAGTGTTTTTAATAAACTAAAAGCTGGGTTTTTAGACCATTGGTCACAGAAACATTTTTTAAAAAGATAAACCAGTGAACTAAATTCAAGCAAGAGTTATTAGGGCTTTTGTTGTTGTTCTTTGACATCTAAAGGTAGGAAATTGCAATGTACTCAACTCTTGGTATCTTGGAAACGGGCAGCTGTAAAAAAAGATGTGTATAAGAGACAGGTTCTTAGTCTAATATGATGGATATTTTTCATTAACCTTGATCTTGCACCCTCTTGCATTAGTTTTAACCTAAAAATAATATAGCAAGTCCCATTTTAAGAGAAATAACTGGGATCTGTAATTACGATAGTTTTTTAATGTTCTGTTGGCTCTTTTGATGATAAAGACTGTAATTCTTTTAGAAAATTTACATATTACTAAAACTAAATTTTATTTTGATTAATCTATATTTTCCTTTTCAAAGTCAAAAGACCCAGTGATGCCCTCTCCATTGGATTGTTGTAAGATTTATAAACACTATTTACAAAATACTTAGCATATGCAGCTTATAATCAGCAATCAATAATACTGGCCATTAGTGATTCAGCCCCCAAAGTTTGCAAAACTATTTTAAATGTATCCATATCCTTCATCATTGTTCATGCTTTGACCAAATACCTTCTCAGCCTTTCGATACTGATGATCTAATTCTCATTTAATTTAGTTTCAGGAAGATGTCAAATTTATCCCTTCAGGTTGTATCTATTTTAATTTCTGTTTTCTGGTTTTTAGAATTCTTCAGTTCTAGTTTCTTTCTAGAGTCCTACTGATTAAGGTTTATCCAATGTGCAAAATGAAATGTTTATCCAAAATGAAATTTTTATTTCAGAAGGCTGCCTGGGGATGTTCATTTCAGTAGTGTGTAAGCCTTTGGGCTGAAATACATCTAGGGCAGATGTTTTGGGGGAGGACCTCAAGTGTCTCTCCAGGGATATTGTCAATAGCTGTTCTAGTTTCTTTCTAGAGTCCTACTGATTAAGGTTTATCCAATGTGCAAAATGAAATGTTTATCCAAAATGAAATTTTCATTTCAGAAGGCTGCCTGGGGATGTTCATTTCAGTAGTGTGTAATCCTTTGGGCTGAAATACATCTAGGGCAGATGTTTTGGGGGAGGACCTCAAGTGTCTCTCCAGGGATATTGTCAATAGATTGGAATCCACCATTTTATACACCTTTATAAAAATGAAAACTTACCACTTTCTCTATAAATCCTTACCTTGTATCACAAGACTCAAATATTAAATCTATAAATCCTTCATAACCAACTTAAATTCATTTCTCTTTACTCTCTCCAGAGAAATGAAAAACACTCTGAGCTGTAACTGACACTGCTATTAAATCACCTTTACTGAATACACCTTGTAGGGGGCCAGCGATTCACCTTCATGTTTCACTAACCTGGGATGCCCTTCCATTTGATTGACTAGTGCACTGTGCATGAATTAATCCTCCCTCTCAGATTGCATTAATTTTGGTATCAATGTAATTTTTTGTATTTTTGTGTTTTTTCCATGTGTGATATTTTATCAGTTTGAATAGAGTCATTTAACAAACATTAATTGAACACCTACTGTAAATCAGGCATTCCCTAAGTCTTGCAGGCACAGTGAAGAAAGACATGTTTTACATTTGGGGTTCACCTCAAGAAAGGAAACCAGCTAATCTGAAAGAGGTATGTATCCTGAGCATTTAGCCTTCAGAAAAGCACATTAAGTTTGCACATTTTACCAGGCTAGCCACAAAATAGGAGAAAGGAAGAGAAATAAATGCAAGCAGCTATGTCTTAGTACCTGGAAAGAAAACACTGACTAAAATATGATCGCATCACAAATAAGCAATTTGTTCTGGATAGCTGGCATCATTGTTAGCTATGCTTTTTGTAAAATTTCCCTAATTATAAACCAGACTATTTAATGAATATTGAATGTTCTTCTCTTCTATACTCATTTAATTATCCAGAAATTTACAAGAAACAGTATCTATTGGGGGAATTTTTATGTATTTGTTTTTGGTTGACTGAGAATGCACACACACACACACACACACACACACACACACATACACGCGCACACACAGGGGTAAAAATAAATATACTTTGCACTTATAATTGGCTCAATTCTTGTCTGTATTGCTGTTTATAGTCCATTCTCTTGCCCTGTTTCCTGACACATCCAGCTTCAATGTCCCACTGTCATTAACTACCGCTTCTTGTTCCAGTCTTTCCCCACTACTTCTCCTTCCCATGTAAACTATTTCCTGTGTTCCTGGAAGGATTCAGCTTCATATTCACTATCCCGTGTCTACTAATAGTCCTGATACTTTTCTTGTGGATCTCAATATCCAACCAGATGACTCTTCCAGCAACTCACATTCATCTCCTCCAGCGAAATTATCCTCCACTCTACCACAGCTAGTCTTCACACATAGTCTTTTTTCTTTTTTTTCTGGTTGCCCATCTTTCAGGATCTCAGTTCCCTGAGATTGAACCCATGACCCCTGCAGTAGAAGCTCAGGGCACTAACCACTGAACAAACAGGGAATTTCCTCTCAGAGCTAGTCGTTAAGGCAGACATTTCCATTACTGACCTACATCCCTTTGAGAATTTTGACTGCAAACATCCTGCTCTCTTACCGCTACCTCATAGCTTTCCAGCTCACTGCATTTTCTACAATTGTAAAAATGCTGACAATTTTTATAATCCACTGGGACCTTTAATCAGTTAATTGATTGTACCTTCTTTCCCTTATGTTTCATGCAGCTCATATCCTCATTCTCCCTCCAAAATAGGAGTTCTCTTTCCCAAGTCATCAGCACCAGGTGATGTTTTAATAGACAAATAGCACCAACTTGTCAACTATATGTGTGTGACAACCAAGAAGTGTATTATCTAGTCCCATTTGAAAGACCTCAAACTAAGCTGCATAGACCAGGGATGAGCCATTCTTGCTGATCCCTGCCTGCATTTTAGATCCCTGACCAAAATAAATGATTGTTGTATTTTAAACCAGTAAATTTTACTGTTAAGTAATTTTACTTGTTAAGTAATAATACATGATATCACAGGTGACTATAGGCACAAAATCTTGATAATGTAATTGCTGTCATTTCTTAGCAACTCTGTGACCTTTGGAGTGCCATTTAGCCTCTTCAAGCCTTTCATCATCTGGAAAAGAAGAAAGCTATAATCCCAATCTCTTAAGGTTATTTTGAGAGTTAAATGAGATAGTGCATTTAAAGTTCTTAGAATAATCATTTCAGTTCAGTTCAGTCACTCAGTCATGTTCGACTCTTTGTAACCCCATGAATTGCAGCACGCCAGGCCTCCCTGTCCATCCCCAACTAACGTCCACCAAGTCAGTGATGCCATCCAGCCATCTCATCCTCTGTCGTGCCCTTCTCCTCCTGCCCCCAATCCCTCCCAGCATCAGAGTCTTCCAATGAGTCACCTCTTCACATGAGGTGGCCAAAGTACTGGAGTTTCATCTTTAAAGCATCATTCCTTCCAAAGAACACCCAGGACTGGTCTCCTTTAGAATGGACTGGTTGAATCTCCTTGCAGTCCAAGGGACTCTCAAGAGTCTTCTCCAACACCACAGTTCAAAAGGATCAATTCTTCGGCACTCAGCTTTCTTCACAGTCCAACTCTCACATCCATACATGACTACTGGAAATATCATAGCCTTGACTAGACAGACCTTTGTTGGCAAAGTATTTAGCTTATGATAATTTCTCATTAATTTTTGGTAATTATTATTACTTTGTATAATAAGTATTTCCTTCAGAGTATAAAATATTCTTGTTCCCAGTCTTTTTGCTCAATCCGCTATTCCTTTCTCTCTCTTTTTCAGATTATATGTAAAATATTATATGTGTGCATGCACACGTGCTAAGTTGGTTTAGTAATGTCAGGCTCTTTGTGACCCTGTGGACTCTAGTCCACCAGGCTCTGCTTTCCATGTGCTTCTCCAGGCAGAAACACTGGATTGGGGTGCCATTTCCTCCTGCAGGGGATCTTCCCAATCCAGGGATCAAACTCACGTCTCTTATGTCTCCTGCATTGGCAGGTGGATGTAGTGACAGTGTAGATGGCCATGATAGATTTGGTAGTGACAGAAGCAGTTTGGGAGGTGGTGGAAGCTACAGTGATTTTTGGCAGTTACAGCAATCAATCTTCAAATTTTGGACCCATGAAAGGAGGAAACTTTTGAGGCAGAAGTTCTGACCCATATGGTAGTGGAGGGCAATAGTTTGCCACACCACGAAACCGAGGTGGCTGTGATGCTTCCAGCAGCAGCAGTAGCTACAGCAGTGGCAGAAGGTGTTAATTACTGCCAGGAAACAAAGCTTAGCAGGCGAAGAGAGTCAGGGGTGAGAGGAAAGCTCCTGATTACAACAGATTTGTGAACTCAGCCACACACAGTGGTGGCAGGGCCTAGATGCTACGAAGACACGTTTTAGTCAATACTCGTGTATGGCCGACTTAATGAACATGAATTTGAGCAAATGCTGGGAGATAGTGAAGGACAGATGAACTTGGAGAGCTGCGGTCCATGGGGTTCAGAGTCGGACATGACTGGCAACTGAACAATTGGCAGGTGGGTTCTTTGCCACTAGCACCAACTGGGAAGTCCATCATATTATATATCCACATCGTATTGATATGTTTTAAGCTTTTTTTGGTCCTTCCTATCATTTCGTTTCTAATCCAGCTTTTCTTTTTCATTTTAATGGACAATTTAATTCATTCTCACTTTCCTATCTTCTGTATTGGACCAAGGCAAGATTTGATTTTTAAAGCTGTAGAGTGGTGATAATGTATGAGTTTAATAATACATAAAATATGTTAATCATTACAAATCAGAAAAAAAGGTTTAACATAAAAATGTGCAATAGCTTTTACTTCTAGTAAATAAAAATTAATAAATATATGTATAAATTAGCTATTAACCACTTAAGTATAAAGCTTACTAATATAATTCATTTTTATAGATTCATAAAGTGTGAAAGCTAAATTAGTGACTTGAATATTTTTTTTTAATGAACGTTTCTGTATTGCTTCAAGTTAGTGCTAAAATGATCTAAAACAGATATCCTGGTCCCATCACTTCATGGAAATAGATGGGGAAACAGTGGAAACAGTGTCAGACTTTATTTGTTTGGGCTCCAAAATCACTGCAGATGGTGACTGCAGCCATGAAATTAAAAGACGCTTACACCTTGGAAGAAAAGTTATGTCCAACCTAGGTAGCATTTTCAAAAGCAGAGACATTACTTTGCCGACTAAGATCGGTCTAGTCAAGGCTATGGTTTTTCCTGTGGTCATGTATGGATGTGAGAGTTGGACTNGACCAACCTAGATAGTATATTCAAAAGCAGAGACATTACTTTGCCGACTAAGATCCGTCTAGTCAAGGCTATGGTTTTTCCTGTGGTCATGTATGGATGTGAGAGTTGGACTGTGAAGAAGGCTGAGCGCCGAAGAATTGATGCTTTTGAACTGTGGTGTTGGAGAAGACTCTTGAGAGTCCCTTGGACTGCAAGGAGATCCAACCAGTCCATTCTGAAGAAGATCAACCCTGGGATTTCTTTAGAAGGCATGATGCTAAAGCTGAAACTCCAGTACTTTGGCCACCTCATGCGAAGAGTTGACTCATTGGAAAAGACTCTGATGCTGGAAGGATTGGGGGTAGGAGGAGAAGGGGACGACAGAGGATGAGATGGCTAGATGGCATCACGGACTTGATGGACGTGAGTCTGAGTGACCTCCGAGAGATGGTGGTGAACAGGGAGGCCTGGCGTGCTGCGATTCATGGGGTCGCAAAGAGTCGGACACGACTGAGCGACTGAACTGAACTAAACTGAATTGAGTTTCAAGCCAGCATTTTCACTCTCCTCTTTCACCCTCACCAAGAGGCTCTTTACTTCCTCTTCACTTTCTGCCATAGAATGGTGTCATCTGCATATCTGAGGTTATTGATGTTTCTCCCAGCAATCTTGATTACAGCTTCTGATTCATCCAGCCCAGCATTTCTCATGAGGTGCTCTGCATAGAAGTTAAATAAGCAGGGTGACAATATACAGTCTTGTCATGCTCCTTTCCCAATTTTGAACCAGTCAGTTGTTCTGTGTCTGGTTGCTTCTAACTGTTGTTTCTTGACTCACATATAGGTTTCTCAGGAGACAGGTAAAGTGAGTGGTCTGGTATTCCCATCTCTCTAAGAATTTTCCACAGTTTGTTGTGATCCACACAGTTAAATGCTTTAGTGTAGTCAATGAAAAAGTAGATGTTTTTCTGGAATTCCCTTGCTTTATGATCCAACAAATGTTGCAATTTGATCTCTGGTTTCTCTGTCTTTTCTAAACCTACGTCTGGAAGTTCTCGGTTCACCAACTGCTAAAGCCCAGCTTGAAGGATTTTGAGCATGACCTTACTAGCATGTGAAAGAACACAGCTATATAGTAGTTTGAACATTCTCTTAATTCTCTGGTAAGGCCCTTCTTTGGGACCGAAATGAAAACTGACCTTTTTCAGATCTCCTCTCTATTCCTCTTTTTAAAAAAAAAAAAAAATTATAAGAACGTGGGGAAATACTTCTATTTTAAAGTGTCACTTGAAAAACGGGGGTGGACTTCCCTGGTGGCGCAGTGGATAAGAATCTGCCTGCCAATGCAGGGAACTAGAGACGCAGGTTCAATCCCTGGCCTGGGGAGATTCCGCAAGTGATGGAACAACTAAAGCCCACGTGGCGAAACTACTGAAGCCCACAAATCCAGAGCCTGTGCGCTGCAATGCGGAAGCCACCGAAATGAGAGGCCCATGCACTGCAGCAAAGAGTAGGTCCACTCGCTGCAACCAGAGAATGCCTGAGAGCAGCAATGAAGAGCTAGTGCAACCACAAATAATCAATAAACTATAAAAAATAAATAAAGGCCAAAGGAATACAAATTAAAGCAGCAATAAGATATTGTTCATGTAACAAAAAATAAAGAATAGCTTTCAAAAAAAAAAAAAAAGGGTGGGTGACACAATTTAATCCGAACTGTGGGCCCAGCGCCACGAGACAGCATCTAGTGCGCGAGAGAAGGACCAGGAGTAACTTCAGCAGAGTGTTCACCTGATTTTTTCTGGGCTGTGAGAGCATAAATGCCTTTCCTGCTTGCTTCTGCTTTTTAACATTTTATAATCAAGCATTGCTTTAAACTTTATTTTTTTTGGTAAGGGGAATAAAAATTAAAAAAATAAATATGTGTGTAAATGAAACAAGAAGATAATTTGAGAGATACATTGTTTTATTGCTCAGTTGCTGCGTTGTGTCTGACTCTCTGAGACCCCGATGGACTGGAGCACGCCAGGCTCCTCTGTCCTCTACTGTCTCCCAGAGTTTGCTCAAATTTATGTCTATTGTGTCTGTGATGCTATCTAACCATCTCATATATCAGTATTATAAATGCTGCTAACTGGACATCTGTTTTTTTGTTTTTTTTTTAATTTAGGGTATATTGGGACTATCTTTTCTTGTTATTAAAAACCCTCCTGTGGCTGATTCATGTTGATGTATGGCAGAAACCAACACAAATCTTGTAAAGCAATTATCCTCTGATTTAAAAAAATAAAAATTCTCTAACCCACTCCAGTATTCTTGCCTGGATATCATGGAGAGTAGGTCTTCGGCTCCCTTCCAAAAAATAAAACAACTTAAAAAAAAATAATAATAATAATAAAGTAAAAATTCTCCTAGAACATCTTTTGTTAATGCATGTGTGTTAAGTCACTTCAGTTGTGTCTGATTCTTCTTGACCCTGTGGACCATAGCCCACCAGGATCCTCTGTCTGTGGGATTATCCAGGCTAGAACACAGGAGTGGATTTCCATGCCCTCCTGC
This sequence comes from Cephalophus harveyi, assembly GCA_006410635.1. Taxonomy (NCBI): domain Eukaryota; kingdom Metazoa; phylum Chordata; class Mammalia; order Artiodactyla; family Bovidae; genus Cephalophus; species Cephalophus harveyi. The sequence goes on along the minus strand of SJYT01055893.1, from coordinate 216,546 downwards.
AAGGGATCTTCCCGACCCCGGGATGGAACTCATGTCTCTTAGTCTGCTGACCTGGCGGGCGAGTTCTTGACCACTAGTGCCACCTGGGAAGCCCAGATAGTCGTGTGCTATTCCATTATCCAGTGGTGCCATAACTTAAGGGGAAAAAAATGCTCCCTTGTTGGAGATTTAGGTTGTTTTAAACTGACTACTCATATAAATAGAATGGGAGCAAACATCCTTATAGCTCACACCTGTGTACAATTGAGATTATTTCCTTAGATAAATTGCCTAACGTGAACCTGCTAAGTCGAAAGGTATGTAAAATATTTAAGGTTTTTGATATTTGTGACCAAATTGCCCTTCAGCACAGAGATAATCTATCCACCTGCTTCCATGAAGACTCTCCTTCCCTTCATTTTTGCCATCACTATTCCCATTTAAGTAATATCTTGCTAGTAGATCCCATATTGCTGTTTTCAGTGATCTTGCAATGGAAAAGTTGATTTCATTTAAAACAAAATGAGCCTTAGGATGTTTAGAAAATTTCAAAATTTTTTGCATGCACAATGCCACCATTAATGTAGTTTCCCCCACTTTTCTGGGTTACCACCTATTTTTAATCCACGTGTATCCAATTGTACATTGATATAGTACACGCAGTATAGACTGTTAGGCTTTATTTTACTTGTTTTCTCTCACCTTGATTTTCAAGAACACTGCCATGGGCCTCACAGTCCTTGCATTTACCACCCGCAGGGCTGATATTCCACCAGAGTGGACTTTTCCCCCATAACTGTGCCCTTGTACCTGGACCTTTAGGCTCGTCACCATTTCTCACACTGTAGCTACTGCTGTGGTGTGTATCTTTAGGCTTAGAGCTTTTCCATCATGTTGAATAATTTTCTCAATTTCCAAGTAATGGGAAACCAGGGCCAAAGTGTGCAGCATCTTGGAGGGCTTCCCTGGTGGTCCAGAGGTTAAGAATCTGGCTTGTAATGCAGGGGACACGAGTTCAATCCCTGATTGGGGAACTAAGATCCCATGTGCCGCGAGGCAAGTATGCCTGAGCCCGCAGCTACTGAGCCTGCTCACCACATCTGGAAAGCCCATATGGCGCAACTTGAGATCCCATGTGATGCAACTGAGACCTGACACAAATAAGCATATATATATGCATGACTTCGCTGGTGGCTCAGACAGTAAAGCGTCTGCCTACAATGCAGGAAACCCAGGTTCAGTCCCTGGGTCCGGAAGATCTCCTGGAGAAGGAAATGGCACCCCACTCCAGTACTCTTGCTTGGAGAATCCCATGGATGGAGGAGCCTGGTAGGCTACAGTCCATGGGGTCGCAAAGAGTTAGACACGACTGAGTGACTTCACTTTCTTTCATATGTTTTTACATATCAAAAAATATATATATTTAAAGTGTGCAGCATCTTGAAGGCCTTTGCCTAGTAGTGCTGCTTTGCACCCCGAAATGCCTGCACCCACTTCCAGGGCTGCCAGCTCTTTGGGCTTCCTGGTGGGTCAGTGGTAAAGAATCTGCCTGCCACTGCAGGGGACGCAGGAGACACAGGTTCCATCCCTGGGAGGGGAAGATCCCCTGGAGAAGGGCATGGCAACCCACTCCAGTATTATTGCCTGGAGGATCCACCGGATGGAGGACTCTGGTAGGCTATAATCCATGGGGCCGCAAAGAGTCGGACACAACTAAGTAACTAATCCACCAGCTCTTTAGGGGTAAGACTGCTCCCTCTTTCCCTCAGCCCAGATCATTCTCTTCTTCCTTATAGCTTTGTGCACAATGTACTTTTGTTCTTGAGACAGGGTATGATAGAAATGAGTGGACATTGAAGGCAGATGGTTCTGGGTCCACATAGAAGGTGCTCAATAAATATTTGTGAATTACATAATGAAGAATTATTGGGCTTCCTAGGTGGCTCAATAGTAAAGAATCTGCCTGCAGTGCTGGAGATACAAGTTAAGTCCCTCCATTGGGAAGAACCCCTGAAGGAAGTGGCAACCCATTCGAGTGTTCTTGCCTGGAAAATTGACAGAAGAGCCTGGCGGGCTGTTCTTCATGGGGTCCCAAAAGAGTCAGACTTAGCAACTAAATAACAACAACAAACTGCATAATAGTTACTGAACAACTACCACATTCCAGGAACCTAAAAGGATCTTTTACTACCGTAGCCTCCCGGTTGTTGGAAGAATTATTGTCCTTAGTTTATACAGGAAGATGCTAGGCTTAGCCTCTGGTTAGATGAATGTCTCTTGGCAAGGTTCTGAATGTCTCTGAGTCTGCTTCCTCATGTTCAGAATGGATGTGCTAATACCCACCTTGCAGGGCTGCCGTGAGGATTAAATGAGTTAAGTCTGTGATGCATGGACACACGTTCTCTAAATGGTGAATGTTATTTTCAGTTATTCCAGGCGGACCCTATTACTTGACCATCCATTGCTCCATTACTGGAGCGATACTGCCTTATAGTTATTAAATGTATTCTTAGGCATAAGGCACTGCTTTTTATTTATTTGAGAAGGGTTATTTATTCTGTCTTAAAATTTCTTTCCTCTCAGGGCATTATGATGTCAACGAATCCCTTGTGAAGCAGTCGCCAAAGATTTTGATGTCTTGTTTTAAATCAAAAACCGACCGTGGATTAAAGCTGACATCAACAGGCCCAGGACCCGGTTATTACAACCCAAATGGTCATCCCAAAGTTCAAAAAAAGACTTTGATCCCGTGAGTCCTGATTATTCTGATCTTTCTTCTGAAAGGTGTTTCTGAGGAAGGACCCCAACCTGGGGGAAAGGAAGGGGTGTCACAGTTTGGCAGACACAGGCTGGTAGCTCTCAGGGAGCCCTTGTTGACACAGCAGGTGCTCAAGAACTACTTGCTGAGTGCGTCGTATTTATTGAGCAACTATTGTGTGCCAGGAACTTAACATCTTCAAAGATCTGACAACTCTATTGTAGGAATGATTGTTTTTGCTTCGTAGAGAAGGAAGTCAGGCTTCAGAGAGGCTGAGAGGCTTGCCTAAGTCCACACAGCTAAAAGGTGCCTCTGGGACTCGGGCTCAGGACTGTTTGGATTGCCCAATACTCCCCACAGTGCTGCACTCCCCTGGTGCTGATATTATTCTATTTTTTAGAAAATCTCCACTGGGGTGGCAGGATATATGGGAGCAATGATGCTCTCATAGTCTTGTACGGATAGGTTAAAAGCCTAGACTCTAGAGTTGGTCAGACCTGCTGCATCTGAACCCTGGCTCTGCTGTTTCTGTGCTGTGTGACCATCAGCCCTGCCCTAACCCCTCTGAGCCTCCGTGCCCTCCACGGTAAAGTGGGGATAATTTATCTGAATGTTGCTTTCAGATTGAAAAACAAGTATTGACATAGTAGGTACGAATGGTGACTCAAAACAGATTTTGAAAGTGATGGCAGGGACTTGTGCTACTGTTTTTAATCTCCCATAATTTAATGTTACTTTCCCCTCAGAGACTCAAAAAATCACAGGGCTTAATATTCCTCAAAACGGGTCTAGAACTTCTAGAACTAAGACCATCAAGGTCAGTCATCCTGTCATTTCTAAGTCCGAACCCCTCCATAATTCTCTCCAGGCAGCAGTGATTGTAGGGAGGGCTGACCAGCGGGGCTGGGACTAAGGGTGTAGCCACCTGGGACCCTCCAGAGAGGTCAGGCAGCTGGTGGGGCCCATAGCCACAGGGGGTCAGAGAGGGTGGGCAGGCCAGGAACACTAGCAACACTGGGTCTGATCAGACCATCAGCCCAGGACAAGGGGTCAGGGGTCAGGGGTCAGGGAGAGGGGCAAGATGTGAGCCTGCTGTGTCCAACCCAGGACCTGGAGCCCGGACTCAGACCTCAGATGGAGTCCACCAGCTAAGTCCTTGATGCCCTAAGGATCTGGGGTTCTGTATGCTGACATTCTTCACATGCTTCAAGGCCTGGGACCGGGAAAGGAAAGTCTCCAGGAACAGGCTCTTTCCAGATGTCAGGGGCTCCCTGCCTCCAGGTTGGCTTGGGCAATGCTGCCGCTCAGTGGAGTGGGAGAGAGGGCAGGTTTCAGGGTTAGCAGACCTGAGTGGGAATCACAGCTCCATCTCTGGGAGAAACTCCTTCTCCCTGAGCCTCCATGTTTCCATGTAATTAAGTGCAGATAAGAACTCCAAAATCACTGCAGATGGTGACTGCAGCCATGAAATTAAAAGACGCTTACTCCTTGGAAGAAAAGCTATGACCAACCTAGATAGCATATTCAAAGGCAGAGACATTACTTTGCCAACAAAGGTCCGTCTAGTCAAGGCTATGGTTTTTCCTGTGGTCATGTACGGATGTGAGAGTTGGACTGTGAAGAAGGCTGAGCGCCGAAGAATTGATGCTTTTGAAGTGTGGTGTTGGAGAAGACTCTTGAGAGTCCCTTGGACTGCAAGGAGATCCAACCAGTCCATTCTGAAGGAGATCAGCCCTGGGATTTCTTTGGAAGGAATGATGCTAAAGCTGAAACTCCAGTACTTTGGCCACCTCATGCAAAGAGTTGACTCATTGGAAAAGACTCTGATGCTGGGAAGGATTGGGGGCAGGAGGAGAAGGGGATGACCGAGGATGAGATGGCTGGATGGCATCACGGACTCGATGGACGTGAGTTTGAGTGAACTCCAGGAGTTGGTGATGGACAGGGAGGCCTGGCGTGCTGCGATTCACAGGGTCGCAAAGAGTCGGACACGACTGAGCGACTGAACTGAACTGAACTGAAGTGAAGAACCTGTGTTATTAAGTGCAGATAAGAACCAGGGCTTCCCTGGTAGCTCAGCTGGTAAAGAATCTGCCTGCAACGCAGGAGACCCCGGTTCGATCCCTGGGTTGGGAAGATCCCCAGTGGGATGGGCATGGCAACCCACTCCAATATTCTCGCCTGGAGAATCCCCATGGACAGAGGAGCCTGGCAGGCTGCAGTCCATGGGTTGCAAAGAGTAGGATAGGCTACCCACTCCAGGATTCTTGGGTTTCCCTGGTGGCTCAGTTGGTAAGGAATCTGCCTGCCATGCGGGAGAGGTGGGTTTGGTCCCTGGGTTGGGAAGACTCCCTGGAGGAAGGCATGACAACCCACTCCAATATTCTTGCCTGGAGAATCCCCATGGACAGAGGAGCTTGGTGGGCTGCAGTCCATGGAGTCACAAAGAGTTGGACACAACTGAGTGACTAAGCATAAGAACCTGTGTGGATTAGATAAGAAAGGGCTTGAAAATCGTTCACTCTTCTTAATACAGCAGCTATTCTTCTATATCCCCGAGAGGATTTGTGAGGGTAGAGGAGGCGGTTGTTTTGTGGTGTGGCAGCTCAAGCCCCCATCCCAACTCTGGAAGCTTCTTCAGGGAACCGATGAGAGGAGAGGGGAGCGTGCTGCATGTTCAACTGTCTTCTTCAGAGCTGTGTCATTTGACCTTCGTTCGAGTTTGGACGAGTGGTTTGGAACAGTCTCATTTTACGGCATTTGCCTGTCGGTCAGCAGGCCCTAGCCGTTTCTGGTGCTGAGCTGGAGGCTGGAGGGGAGCTCAGGTGAACAGAACACCCTGCATTCCTTCAGCCAGGCTCTCCAGGAACAACTCCAGAGCAGGGCAGAGGAATGTGCCCCCAGATGCGGGGTGGTGGGGCCCCGAGTTTGCATGGCCACACACGTCCTCAAGGGCCGTCTTTCCAGCAGGGTCAGGGCAGTGCTGCTGGCGCATCTGGGGCTGGCTCTGGGCCCACTGGCTCTCCATGATGCCTCCTGAATGGACGATGCTTGCTTACTAAACCTAGGCATCGCTGCACACCATCCTTCTGCCCCTGGCAGCATCACAGTGCCCGTGAACTTGTTAAGGGCTCTGAGGAGGTCTGTTAAGTTGTTCAAGGCTCTGACAGGTCCTGCAGTAAAGGGACACGTCAGACCCAGTGTCTCTTAAACTTGGGCTCACCCTGGTGACTGGGTGGCGCCCCAGCTTCTGTGGCAGGCTCTGGGGTCGGGGGCTGCCCTTGGTGCCTCCCTGGGCCTCTGTTTCTCCATGTGTGAAAAGAGGGGAAAGCTTTCCATTTCTGACACTCTGTGACCCAGTTTTGCTCGCTCTGTCTGTCCCTCAGGAGAGCATTTGGGAACAGTGAACATGGAGCCAGCCAGGACCCACAGAGGAAGGTCTGGGATAGCCTTTTGAGTTGACACAGAAAGGGTGAAATCGAGAAATCCGTAATTTCATTTTTTAAAGCAGAGATAAAACTAAAGCGTGTTGTTGGTTATTCTAAAATAGCATCCATCTGTTGATGGTGGATGATGGAAAAAGGGATGTAATATAAAGAAAAGATACAGCTGGATATGGTAGTATTTCAGGAGCATCCAAACACCAGTCTCTCACACTTTAGGAGTATCCAAACTCACAGTCTCTCACGTTCAAATTCTGTTTCCTTTCCTGCGACCCTGGGGAGAAGGGAGAGGGAGGAGCACCTGTCTTGTCCTGGGGTTGCCAGGCCCCGGAAAAGGTCTGCGTTGTCTCCTCCCCGTCGACATTCTGAGACTTCGCTCCACCTAGCCTCCGCATACCCAGATCCTGGGGCTGTGTGGGGCAGCGGTGGAGCATCTGAGCATCGTTACCGTGCCTCTGTTTTGGAAGCCCAGGCGCCACGTGCGTGTGACAGGACGCGGGAGCCGGCCCTTATTTCTCTTGCTGCCACGTGCATGGTTCCTTGTTCCCGGGTGGGGTTCCAGTTTGCAAAAATGGTATTTTGGGCTCTGCTTTCTTCAGGACGCAGAAAGGACAGGGGACATGGTTATTCTTGCGGGAGTGGCTGAGCCCACGTCACCGACCCCTGCTGGCCTCCTGAGCTGGGAATGGGCTGAAGAGGCTGTGGCATCGTGGGCATAAGCACAGGCAGGGGCTCAGGCCCCCGAGACTCCTGTCTTCCCCGCTCACCAGCCCCTGGAAGGCTGAGGGCAGGGTTGGGGGTCACTTAACTCCCTGGGAATTCAAATTCACCCTCTGGGAATTGGAGCAAGAACACTTTATTATTTGAAAAGACTCTGATGCTGGGAAAGATTGAGGGCAGGAGGAGAAGGGGATGACAGAGGATGAGATGGTTGGATGCCATCACCAACTCAATGGACATGAGTTTGAGTGAACTCCGGGAGTTGGTGATGGACAGGGAGGCCTGGCGTGCTGCGATTCATGGGGTCACAAAGAGTCAGACACAACTGAGTGACTGAACTGAACTGAACTGACACTTTATAATGGGCTTGTGCAGGCATGCTACATCACTTCAGTTGTGTCTGACTCTTGGCGATCCTATGGACAGGAGCCCGCCCGGCTCCTTTGTCCATCCACACAATTGACTAGTTCTGGCACACTATAAGCTTTCTATGAGTGTGGCTTGTACTTTGATTGAAATGTGTGAGTGAGTGAGTCCTCTACACTCACCTGATGTTTCTCGAGTGGTCCTGCAGGGCAGATGCTCTGCCGGGGCTGGAGGGGTGTTGGTGAGGCCATTTCTGGGCTCCTCAGCTGCAGAACACATCACCAAGCATCTCTTTGCTATGGCCACGTTGCTGACTCAAAAGCTAAGAGGATTTCGCAGCTCTGAGGGGGTCTTTGGAGGAGGGGCATCAGCTAGGGCTTCATTTCTTCAGGTCTTCAGTATCTGTCACAGTGATGACTCAAGGGCTCAGGGCGAGTCAGGGTGAGGGCTTTTTGGAGATCAAAATAGTTCCTCCTAGGTGCTGCCTTCCAACTCACGCCAGCAAGCAGATGAAACACCCACTGACATCTTTCTAACCCTTGATCTGCTTCCTGGAGTTTTTAAGCCACTGGTTTTGCTCAGACACGCTGTCCTGTCACAGCCAGAGCCGAAGAATCAAGCCCCGTTGGCCCTGCTCCAATTTGGGTAATTACGTTGGACCCACCTAAAGTTCCCCTGGGATTTTCAATTAGATATGGGATGCTTCTTCCCAAGCGGCTGTAATCTGTCACCCGCTACCCTGTTAAACAGATACCACATTCCACCCTAGAGGCAATCGGCTGCCCTTTAATGATGAGAAAAAATTGCCCCTTTATTCCTCCCGACCCTGGGAATCCCTGAGGCAGAGTGAATCTGTGCCTGGGAGTGTCCTGAGGGTCTCCGATGCCCTCCCCCAGTGACCCGCTGAGTCGTTCTGGGAGACATTCATTATTCTCAGGGTGATTTGCAAATAGTTCACTTTGGAAGCTGCAAACACAACTTAATCCAGTTGTGGCCAACTCAGAGCCTTTGATAGATGTTTTCTTTCCACCGGGCAGAACCAGATTGGCTTTTATAGCTGGGTGACGAGGCTCATAAAAGCCCTGGTCACAATGCACTGTGGCTGCCCTGGGCTTGATCCAATCTGACCCCGGTGATGTGCCCAGCCCCACAGTGACACAGAAGGACCAGCCCTGGATGACGATAAAACCGTCAGGCGGGGTTTAGATGCCTGTGCTCCCCTGCTTGCTTCCACCCTCCTGCTTTTCTCGGCAGTCAGGCAAATGTTCTCAGGAATAGGGACCAGGGCCTCAGAAATGGATAAGACACCAGGTGTGCATGCTAAGTCGCTTCAGTCTTGTCCAACTCTTTGCAACCCTATGGACTGTAACCCGCCAGGCTCCTCCGTCCATGGGATTCTCCAGGCAAGAATACTGGAGTGGGTTGCCATGCCTTCCTCCAGAGGATCTTATAAGGCACCATCCCCTCTGCTAGAGAGCTAGGAAAGTCAAAAGCATAGAAAAGCTAGTGTGTTTCTTGCAGAGAAGAATGGCTGCCATGTTCTGAGGGGCCGGCCACGCGATGCTCAGAGCTTTCACATTGTCTAGTGTTCTCCAGCTCTATCACTGGTCGGGATGGTTACATAGAGTTCACAGAGGATGCAGACTCACTCAGGCGGTGGAGCAGGGAATCCAGGTCTCTCTGACTCCAAAACCCATGCTCCTCTGTGGAGCCAGGGAAAGAAGGTGGGAAATGGGGAGGAAAGTGGCTGGGAGAGTTTCCCTGGAGGAGGTGAGAAGCGAAGAGGGGGTCAGAGTTCCCAGGGAAAGGAGGTGCTCCTGGAAAACGGACCAGCACAGCAAGGCCTGGAGTTGCTGGATAGCGCTGTGCTGGGTGTTTCTGAGAGGTGACCTGGGAGTTAGGTGGCATTGAGAGGCCATAGGTAGGAGTTTTCCTGTCACTCTCCATCAGGGTCTGTAAGGGGGATGGTCAGAAACCCAAGCGAACAACCCAGAATTGATGGGTGGCTGGAGGCTTGAAGGCGGTCCAGGGCCCAGCCTCTGGTTCCTTGTGCCCAGTCCTGGCTTGTCCCACTTCCAGGCTTTTGCACCTGCTCTTTCCTCTGTAGGAAATGCCCCCTTCTCAGGAGACACAAGAGACGTGGGTTCAATCCCTTGATTGGGAAGACCCCCTGGAGTAGAAAATGGCAACCCACTCCAGCATTCTTGTCTGGCAAATCCCATGGACAGAGGAGCCTAGAGGTCTCCAGGCCATGGAGTCACAAAGAGCCAGACATGGCTGAGTGTGCACACACTGAATGTGACTGTCTGTCCACACTTTCTACCCAAAGAATTCTGCTTACTTTCCAGGGCAAATGTTACCTCTTCTAGGGGAGATTTCTGGATTCACCCAGTTGGAATCTATTCTAACATTTCATGTTTTAGAAAAATGATATGGTTTTTGCAGTAGTTAGTCATGTATGGATGTGAGAGTTGAGCTCTAAAGAAAACTGAGCCCCTAAGAATTGATGCATTTGAACTGTGGTGTTGGAGAAGACTCTTCAGAGTCCCTTGGATTGCAAGGAGATCCAACCAATCCATCCTAAAGGAGATCAGCCCTGGGTGTTCTCTGGAAGGAATGATACTGAAGGTTCCAATACTCTGGCCACCTGATGTGAAGAACTGACTCATTGGAAAAGACCCCGATGCTGGGAAAGATTGAAGGCGGGAGAAGAAGGGGACAACAGAGGATGAGATGGTTGGATGGCATCACCGACTCGATGGACATGAGTTTGGGTAAACTCTGGGAGTTGGTGATGGACAGAGAGGCCTGGCGTGCTGTGGTCCATGGGGTCGCAGAGTCGGACACAACTGAGTGACTGAACTGAACTGAGGAGCACTCATTCATCTTCATAACAGCCCTGGGTGGCAGGTATTATTATCTACCGCTTTACAGATAAAGAATTCAAGCTTAGGGAGGTTAAGGAACTTTTCTAAGGATGCACAGCTAGTGGACGGGGAGGTGGAGATTCAGACTCAGACTTTGTCTGAGTGCAAAGCCTGTACTACCTTGAGCCATCGCCAGTCGTGATTGTCCTGTGACTGTCTGTCCACACTTTCTACCCAAAGAATTCTGCTTACTTTCCAGGGCAAATGTTACCTCTTCTAGGGGAGATTTCTGGATTCACCCAGTTGGAATCTATTCTAACATTTCATGTTTTAGAAAAATGATATGGTTTTTGCAGTAGTTAGTCATGTATGGATGTGAGAGTTGAGCTCTAAAGAAAACTGAGCCCCTAAGAATTGATGCATTTGAACTGTGGTGTTGGAGAAGACTCTTCAGAGTCCCTTGGATTGCAAGGAGATCCAACCAATCCATCCTAAAGGAGATCAGCCCTGGGTGTTCTCTGGAAGGAATGATACTGAAGGTTCCAATACTCTGGCCACCTGATGTGAAGAACTGACTCATTGGAAAAGACCCCGATGCTGGGAAAGATTGAAGGCGGGAGAAGAAGGGGACAACAGAGGATGAGATGGTTGGATGGCATCACCGACTCGATGGACATGAGTTTGGGTAAACTCTGGGAGTTGGTGATGGACAGAGAGGCCTGGCGTGCTGTGGTCCATGGGGTTGCAAAGAGTCGGACACAACTGAGTGACTGAACTGAACTGAGGAGCACTCATCCATCTTCATAACAGCCCTGGGTGGCAGGTATTATTATCTACCGCTTTACAGATAAAGAATTCAAGCTTAGGGAGGTTAAGGAACTTTTCTAAGGATGCACAGCTAGTGGACGGGGAGGTGGAGATTCAGACTCAGACTTTGTCTGAGTGCAAAGCCTGTACTACCTTGAGCCATCGCCAGTCGTGATTGTCCCTAGCAGTGGACTGTCAACCCTAGGGAGCATTCAGGGTCTGCGTCTTAGCCCACTACAGTCTGGACTCCCCAGAGTGTTGGCACAGAGCCATATATGGGGCTGACACTCTCCAAAGATCCAAAAGTTGAGTTGGTGGGGCCAAGCCTCTCCTGGACACGTGGATGGAGGGGAGGGTGAGGGACGGCTCTCACTCACTCTCAGCAAGAATCTGATGGGAGATTGATCTCACCTGCCCAGCCCCCTGCAGGCCATCGCTGGTCAGGAGAGTAGACACTTCAGTCTACTCAAAGAACTGGGCTCAGGGTGACCCAGACCCATGGGGTGACCTCATATGGTGGCTGGCCCATTCCAGCTCTAACTTCCAGGAATCATGATACCAGTCACACACTCATCAAACTCCTGAAGGTGCTCAGAACAGCTAGACTCCAGCATTTATTTATAAGGCGAGAGTGGTGGATCACACTACATATAATCAGTTCGTCCATGCAAACTGGAGGGAAAGAAAGGAGGCAATGTATTTTTTTTTTTTTTCAGGCACATCTGTGATTTTTATTTTGCATAAATGTATATGCTATACAGGCAACTCCTAATATATAAAGATGTATATACGTCCCTGAAATGGCTAGTGGCATAGTCTAGCCTCAGGTTAGACCTGGTAGAAGTGGTTGGGCTAAGCTTTTCCCTCAAAATGAGCCCAGGTGGTGCTGACATTAGTGAGCAAGGTGGGGAGGTCACCTGGCCCTGTGGGAGGTGTGATCTGGGGGAAGTTCAAACTTTGTTAAGACTTTTATCTTCATTTTCAAACTTCATGAACTAATTTAGCTTCTTACTATGGTGGCTTTCAGTTAATTTTTTTTTTTAACTTTTAATTTTGTATTGGGGTGTAGCGGATTCACAAACAATGTGATAGTTTCAGGTGAACAGCGAAGGGATGCAGCCATATATATACATGTATCTATTCTCCCCCAATCTCCAGAAGACAATGTATTTTTCCTCCTTTCCCCATGGACACCTTTATTCTAAATGCAAGCATCCATGCCAGCTGTTCCTCCATCCCAAGATGTGAGCCTCAAGTAGGCTGCCCACAGCACCCCTTCCACCCCCTGGCAATGGGAGTGTCCACCCTGCCTCAAACTCTGGCGAGGGGTCCCCTAACCTCACTTTCGGAGGCTCTGTTGCCCATGTGGGATCAGGCTGCGGGCAGTGGTACTGCAGGGGATGGTAGTAATAACAATGACTCCTTTTACTGAGCACGTACTGTGTGCTGGTGCTCTGCTGGGGGCCTGACATAGCTTTCCTCCTGTCTTCCATCCCCTTATAAGGGGGGAACAGAGAGGTCCAGGGACTTGGCTGACTGGCATTCCAACTCAGGCCTGTGTGACTCCGAAAGTCAGAAAAACCCCTCTGCCAAGAGGCCCTCTGCACGTGGCTAGGCACCAGGACTTGAGTTCCAGAGCCGGGACGACTCCCCACCTGCTCTGTCATATCGGGGGACTTACTTCCTCTCTCTGGGCCCCAACTTCTTAGCAAAATAAGGAGGTTGGATGAGACATCTCTAGGTCACCTATAGTTCTCCGAGTCTAAGAACACCTCTCTTCAGAAGATGTTGGCCAAAAGGCACTGGAATTCCAGCCTTGGGGATCCCAGTCCCTCTTCTGTTTGGATGGATTGATGTCAAGCTTGGGTGCATCTCCTGGGGCCGTTCAGGGCTCTGAGAAACCTCTCCTACCTGTTGGTGCAAGACCTGAGGAGAAGCTTCGCATGCGAGGTGGGAGTGAGCAGCCCCTCCATGGCGTGGCTGGGGGAGGAGAGGGACCCTCACTGTGACCTCAGGGCTCCTGGGCAAGCCAGGGGACCTCTTCGGTTTTTTATTTTGTTTTTGTTTTTGTTTTTTTTTCACCTGTGCTCATTACCTGAGCGCTTTTCTCTTTTTATTATTTTCTTTTTATTTATTTGGCTGAGTCAGGTCTTCGTTGTGTCTTGCGGGATCTTTCCTTGGGGCGCGTGGACTCTCTAGTTGCGGCGCATGGGCTTCAGAACGCCTGGGCTAGTTGCCCTGTAGTATGTGGGATCTTAGTTCCCCAGGGAGGGACCCATTCCCCTGCCCCAGTGGGACTTTTTGAATCAAGGTCCAGTGGGAAGTCACAGCTTAGAGGTTATCATGTCCAACCCCCTCATTTTACAGATGGGGAGACTCCGTCTCAGAGTGAATTAGAGTGAGGGTTCAGGTACAGGTTTTATCTCTCTTTAATTTATTCTCTCAATAACAGGCTTTACAAGACTCCCTTTCCTGAAGGAAGGGGAGACAGAACTAAAACCAACTGAAATCTCAGTTGTTGGTGATTGTTATCCAGAGGTCTCTTGATTTCCAACCCCGTGTTTCTCCACTCCTACCTTCTGCCTTGCCAGAAAAACATTGAATATGTTTGTGAAACATCAATGCTAGGGCAACCTCTAATCTTGGGAAGGCAAACCCTTGGAATTCCGGGTGCCTGTCCCGTTTCCTGGCCATGTAGACATCACAAGAGGCTCACTAATGTTCTTCCCGTTGAGCCCAAGTGAGGCCTTAGTTCTTTTTTTTTTCCCCTGTTAAAATATTAGTTTATTTCATGTCTTTGCTGTGCCCAGCAAATTATGTCAGTTATTTTTAATCCCACTTAGAGACGTTTAAATTTATTTTAGAAGGATAAGTGAAACCAACCCCAGCAGGGCTTGTCCATATCAGTTTAAATCTCCAGTCAATCTGCATTTTGTTCTGATCAAATGTGTTTTTAGAATTTTTAGCACAAGGGTAAAAGTCCCTTTAAAAATTAGATGGTAAATTGAAAGACCGATAAAGCTGTTAGTCTTAAAATATACGTGCTCTTTGGCACTTCTTGTTTCTTACTGTGGGAATGGATAAGGGAAGGAAGCATGAAGTTGGAGCAATTTAAAAGCAGTTTCCAGAAATCTCTCTCTCGTTTAAAAAGTATGTTCCTTGAATGTGCACTATGCGTCCACCCTGTACTTTTTTCACATTTCAGTTTTGCCATAAAGTGAAGGGCTGAAGCAAGGGCTAGGGCATGTGATTTAGAAGGAAAAGTTAATCCCTCCCTCAGCTAGCTGTTTAACCTAACGGAAGCTTTCTCAGTTCCTTACCCTGAGCTCCAGCCAGGCACGGCCACGTGATCAGAGCTGGCCCATGGCTTTGATGCTGTCTGCCTTTCCTGATCAACTCGATGACATCGGCCATCCTCAGCAACACTGTGTACCCAGCTCTCGCTCTGTGCTGGGCCCTGTCCTGACCACCATGTGTTAAGGGCGTCATCTCGTTTAACCCTGAGATGGGGTTAAACCCTGCCTATGGGGTAGGTCCTGTTGCGATTGCCCTCGTGCAAGCGAGGAGACTGAGGTCCAGGGCCCCCAGACCACTGGCAGCGGCGCTGGAAGCAGAAACCGGTCTCCTATGCAGCATCCAGCCCTCTTGCAGACGGCTCAGCGCTACAGCTAAAACCTGCCACTTCCTCCGTAGACTGACTTAGTGACATCTTCCTGATTTGTCTTTTCTAAAGGAGAAACCCCATCCTGAACTTCTCCGCCCAGCCTTTGCCCCTGCCTCCGAAGCCGCCTCTGCCAGGCCCCGGGCAGTACGAGATCGTGGACTACGCGGGGCCCCGCAAGCACTTCATCTCCAGTGCGTCTTTCGTGTCCAGCACCAGCCGGTGGACAGCGGGGCCGTCCCAGCCAGGCCTGCCCGGCCCAGGTCAGAGGGCTGCTTTCCATGACTGTAAAAACGAAATCTGGAATTGTTTGTCATTCCTGGGCCATCAAATGCCACTGATTTATAGGCTGTTTGCCAAACAGTTTACAGGGGTTAGAGTGAGTGGATAGAGAAGCCTTTTCAGCTTACACTTTCAGAGTATGAAAGGTTTTTTTTTTTGTTTTTTTTTTTTTAAGGTGAAAGGGCTCTTAGAGATGATCCTGGCCAAGGATTTGTAACTGAGAACTGTGAATGTTCAGGGGCTTCTCTGGTGGCTCCGTGGTAAAGAATCTGTCTGCCAATGCAGGAGATGTGGGCTTGATCCCTGGGTTGGGAAGATCCCTTGGAGAAGGTAGTGGCAGCCCACTCCAGTATTCTTGCCTGGGAAATCCCACGGACAGAGCATCTGGTGGGCTACAGTCCATGGGTCGCAAGAGTCGGACATGACTTAGTGACTCAACAACGACGGCAACAGGGATGTTCAAGAGGCAGAAAGATGGGCTGTAGTGGGTCTGTGACCTTGAAATTGCCTGCAGATTTGGAGCACACAGACATTATTTTCTGGGGGAAAGAGCCACAGCTTTTGTCTAAAAAGTTCCCATTCTTAAAAATGTTTAAGCCGTGGTTCTAATCTGACGGGGTCGCTTCCCAGATGGGAGGGCCCAGAGAGCGAGGTGTCACAGCCTGAGGAGGAGTGGCAAGGTCGAGACCCAGACTCTCTTCCCTTGATGCCGTATCTGTCTTGAAACAAACCGGGGCTCCACCTGAGCAGCTCTTTCAAGCCACCTCGCTCTGCTCCCTTTTACAGGTGAGCTTGAGTGGTGGGACCCTCTTAGCCACCCACCCCCCTAAGATCTGCCTGGGAGCTGACAGCCAGGGACTTGCTCCAGCGGGTGGTCTGCACTCCCCCCCACCCCCCACCTACTTGTAGTTCTCAGTGGAGCTCTTTAGCCTTTTACGGCCCCCATGATGGCAGAGTTGATGGCATTGGGGACTGACAGGTGGGCTGGTGGGCAGGTGACACGGGAGGGGGACAGCAGGACTTCGGGGACCCCCAGGCCTGTGAAAGTCAGTCTTTCAATGAGTATCTCTGAGGCTCCCACTCTGGGGAGGCAAAGATAACTCAAGTCCGGTGCCAGCCCCCAAAGGCGTCCCCATCCCTCCACACACACAGGTGAGTAAAATGTAAGGCAGACGGGACAGGGAGAATGTCATTCCCAAGGCTCTGTCCCTGGAAACAGTGACAATCAAGCCAGTGAGACGGCAGAGGTTCGGCCTTGGGCTCGTCTGGCCAGTCCAGGCTGAGCTCGGCTTGGTCCGGCAAGTGTACTAAGGCGCCATGTGAGCGGTGAGCGCGAGGACCCGGGGGACAGCAGGATCCTGTCTGCCCCTGTCTGGCCCGGTCCTCTGGAGCTTTCTCTGAGCACTTTCTCCATGCTGGTGCCGGGAGCGCGGGTGCACGCTAGTTCCTGCTGCTCTGTCCCCCTAGGCCAAGGTGGGCTTCTCCGCGGGCCCCCCAGCCTGAGCACCTGCAAACGTTGCCTTCTTGGCTCCCGGTGTGTGCAGACCTTCCTAGACAGCCACGGTGGCTTCCTGTCAGCGGCTCCCTCATGAACCAAATCTGCATCAGTGTGACAGTTCCCAGCCACCCCAGCTTGTGGTTCCCAAGCCCTGCCTGATCCTGGCTGCTGTTGTCATGGTTTTCAGGTTGTTGTGTTTTTTTTTTGAAATTTCTGAACTAAATCAAAGCAAAACCCCATTAAGCTGACCCTCAGCTTCTTTAAGACTATTGCTCTCCTCATTCCCCAGCCCCCCTCAAATTTTATACAACTCTTTTGCAAATTTTCTTCTGTTAAAGAAGCTAGTGAGTTGAAGAAGGTGGGAAACCAGAGTTTGAGTCCCACCCGGGCCAGTTTCAGAGCCCGACAACCTTGGGCCAGTCCCTACCTCCCTGGCTCCCCACAGTGTCGGGTGCAGGGGGCCTGATCAGGGGGTCCCGCTCTCTGTGACGCCAAGTGTCAGGGCCTTGAGGACTGGCCTTTTCTTTCTCAACACTCTCTCTCTCTCTCTCCACAGCCACGTACAGGCCGGAATTCCCTGGCAAGCAGTCCTTTCTCTACAATGAGGACAACAAATGGATCCCAGTGTTGTAGTCGCCGCATTCGAGCTCAAGGAGACCCCCGGCCACCCACCCAGGCACCCCAGGGGGTCGGCAGGGAGTGCCCATCTCGTGTGCGTGTGCCAGCCGAGGGCACGGGGTGGCCTCGCCCCCCTCCCCTCATCCCTTGCCTGCTGTTGCAACCGGACTGCCCTGCTTGTCCTTGTCCTGAGCCGCCTCCTGGAGCATGGAGACACCCCTACACACACCCTGCACTGAGCCCCGTGGATTCCTGAGCAGAAGCGAGGGGTGGACAGAGCCCCCCCCTCGGTCACTTCACCCCCCGCACCCGTCCAGGCCGGCTCTGCACACCTCCCCGCTCAGTCTCCAGCAGCTCGTGAAGCTCGGTCTCCAAGAGGAGGCCGCCGCCGGCCGATGCCGCATCCCGAAGCCTGATGCTGAGCCAGGGCCCTGCGGCCGTGGCCCCGGCACCCTCCCATCCTTTAGCCTTTGACCTCTACATCCCTCCCAGAATTCTAGGGGCCAGGAAGGCCCAGAGGCACAGTGACAGGGACCTGGAGGGGTTGCCTGGCCCTTGCCCTCCAGCTCAGGCCTCGTGTCTCACCTCAGGAAGAGCATGGCAGCATCGCTGTGGTCTTGTGAGCTCATCACCCGCCCTCAGGGGAGGCCAACCCGGCCGTTTATAGGCTCTGTGCCCAAGGGGCAGGTGCAGGCAGGCCCCTCTGCGGCCAGAGTCCCGGGCACAGCGGTGCTGCGGGGCGCCTGTAGGTCCTTCCACCCGGCTTTCCCCTTCCCTGGCCCAGTCTCTGTCCCCCTCACCCCTGCTCAAGTTGAACATGACCTTGACTGATCCTTTTCGGGCCTGCCAAGTCAGCCCCTGTTGGCAAGGAAAAGGGATTCTCAAGGAACCCAGAGGAGCTAGAGTTAACCACACAGCCCTCCTTCCCTAGCCACCCCAACGGCTTTGACTTTTGTAAGCGGAAGCCTCCTGCACCCTCCCTACACCTCCCTGTGCCCCCGCTTGCCCTTGACTCTCTCCTTAGACTTGGCTTTGTGACTTTTAGCTCGGAACTGGCCACTGACTGTTTCTCCTTTCAGGGAAGGGCTGCTGAGGAAGAGGGCAGGAGGAGGATGGAACAGCGTGTCCAATTAAACCGAGTTCTCATTTCTCACAAAAGCTGGCCTTGCTGTAAACCTCAGGCTCCCGGCAAGCGCCCCACTTCTCTGGATGACCAGGAGGCAACCTGGAGTGTGGCCCCAGGAACGTCCGGGGTCTGGACCTAAAGGCAGACACGTTGCGCTGCATCCGCTCTGGTCCTAGCTTGTCCTAGGGGTCAGGTTGGAGCAGAATTTGGAGGCTCAAGGTCAAGCACTTCCAGGGCTGGGTGGGCAAGGCAGGGAGGGAAACAGGTGAGGTGAGAGGAGGTCCGGGAGCTGAGGCCGGTGTCCCCTAAAGTCCTGCTACTTATCGCCAGATCTGCAGAGTCTTCAGGAGAACCTGGGAAATTTTGAAACCTGAAACTTCTCGATTGGAGATGTTAACCTTATTTCAATTAAAAAATTTTTATTCAGGCTAAAGGAAACTCGTCTGCAGTCATCAGTTGTCCCCTTGGGCGCTGGGAATTCTGGAAGACCCCTTCAAGGCTGACACTTGAAGCCACACCTTTCTTTGACTCTTGGCAATATGGCTGGACCTGAAGGCCTTGACTTTTAGGTCCCTCTGACCTCAGGGATCCTTAGCTGGTCCCTGGGCTGGAAGCAACCAGCCCTGGGGTCCCTGCAGGCTGAGGGTGGTGGGACTGCATAGAAAAGAAGACAGGCTGCTCCCCTCGGGGACACCCGGGCCTGCACCGGGTGCGGATGAGGACTGTCTCTGTAGCAACTCCTCCCCGTGGCATCAGGAAAGTGGGCACTCTGGGAGGAGAATGGCACGGCCACCGTCAGGGCTGTTCTTGGCCAGGCAGAATCTGTGTTCCAGAGAAGGCAGGGCTGGAGCTGAGACCCTGAGCTCTGAGGGTGTGTCTGAGTGGTACCCAGCCTCTCTGGAGATGTCGTAGGCTACTCACGGCTCCGTCCAGCCCCGGGGTCCCCAGGCCCCAGCTGTATGGTAGGATCACTTCGGGAGCCGTTTGAGAGTCATACGGCCCAGGCCCGAGCCTCACAGTTCTGATTTAACTGACTTGAGGTAGGGTTTGGGCTGTGGTATCTTTCTGAAAGTTCTTGGTGTGATTACAAAGAGTCTAGTTAGGGTTAGGATACACTGATATTTTAATAAAATATTTTCCAAATTTAAATGTGCATGCAAATCACTTGGAGATCTTATTCCAAGATTCTGTAGACCTGGGTGGGGCTTGAGAGCCTACATTATCTTTTTTTAAATTGACATATAATTGAAATAAAACATTGTACTAGTTTTAGGTGTGTTTTGAACAAGCTCCCAGGTGATGCCGATGCTGCTGGTCCATGGACCACACTTAAAAGTAGCAAAGGTCTAGTGCTGTGCTGAGTCTCTCAGTCGTGTCTGACTCTTTGCGACCCCATGGACTATAGCCCACCAGGCTCCTTTGTCCATGGGATTCCCCATGCAGGAATACTGGAGTGGGTTGCCATGCCCTCCTCCAGGGGGTCTTCCCCACGCAGGGATCAAACCCAGGTCTCCACATTGCAGACGGGTTCTTTACTGACTGAGCCCCCAGGGAAGCCCAAAGGTGCAATGAATACTCAGTTCTTGAACTCTTCATCTGGCCCTCCATGAGTTCATCCATCTGCCTGTCAGCTTACTTGTCTTCCCCTCCCTCGCTCCTTCCTTCTCATCTCCTCACTACTCCTTCATTCCCTCTCTCCTGAGGTCCTCATCCATCCCTTTCTCCCCTTCAGTTCAGTTCAGTTCAGTCGCTCAGTCGTGTCCGACTCTTTGTGACCCCATGAATCGCAGCACGCCAGGCCTCCCTGTCCATCACCAACTCCCAGAGTTCACTCAGACTCATGTCCATCAAGTCCATGATGCCATCCAGCCATCTCATCCTCGGTCGTCCCCTTAGCCTCCTGCCCCCAATCCCTCCCAGCATCAGAGTCTTTTCCAATAAGTCAACTCTGCTCATGAGGTGGCCAAAGTACTGGAGTTTCAGCGTTAGCATCATTCCTTCCAAAGAAATCCCAGGGTTGATCTCCTTCAGAATGGACTGGTTGGATCTCCTTGCAGTCCAAGGGACTCTCAAGAGTCTTCTCCAACACCACAGTTCAAAAGCATCAATTC